>PVKM010007123.1:0-42244 GCA_004027735.1 Carollia perspicillata | reverse complement strand
AATTGTTCAGAGTGTCTCATAATCATTTGTATTTCTGTGGTGTTAGTTACCCTTTCTCCTCTTTCATTTCTGATTTTACATATTTGGGCCTTGCCTCTTTTTTTCTTGGTGACTCTTAGCTTTTCAAAAAACTAGCTCTTAGTTTCATCAATCTTTTCTATTGTCTTTTTTAAATCTCGATTTCATTTTTCCCTCTCTGATCTTTATTACTTTCTTCCTTATATTCATTTTGGGCTCTGTTTTTTCTTCTTTTTCTAGTTCCTTTAGGTGTAAGGTTAGACTGTTTGTTTGAGATTTTTCTTGTTTCTTGAGGTATGCCTGTATTGCTCTGAATTTCCCTCTTAGAGTAGCTTTTGCTGTGTCCCATAGATTTTGGATCATTGTTTCTATTTGTCTCAAATGTTTTTAAAACTTCCCTCTTGATTTCTTTGTTAACCCATGGGTTGTTTAGAGTCTGTGTGGTGTTTTTCTATTTTCTTCTTCGGTTGATTTCTGGTCTTATATTGGGGTGATCAGAGAAGATATTTGACATGATTTCAGTCTTCTTAAATTCAGTGAGGCGTTTTTCGTGGTCTAACATGTGGTAAGTGGTCTGTTCTTGAAAATGTTTTATGTGCACTGGAAAAAAGTGTGTATTCAGCTGTTTTTTTTTAAGTTGGTGAAGTGTTCTAAAATATCTATTAAGTTCATTTGGTCTAATGTATTATTTAAGGCCACTGCTTCCTTGTTGATTTTCTGTCTGGATGATTTATCCATTGGTTTAAGTGGAGTGTTGAAGAACCTTACGATTACTGCATTTCCCTCACTCTTCCCATATACGTCTGTTATTATTTGTTTTATGTATTTAGGTGCTTCTATGTTGTATGCACAGATATTTACAAGTTACTTGTTGGATTGATTTCTTTATCATTATGTCATTCCCTTTTTTGTCTCTTGTTGCAGTCTTTGTTTTAAAGTCTTTTGTTTGATATATGTATTGCTACCCCAGCTTTCTTTTTGTTTCCATTTGCATGAAATACTTGTTTCCATATCTTTACTTTTAGTCTCTGTGTGTGTCTTTTGATCTGAAGTGGGTCTCTTGTAGGCAGCATATGCATGGGTCTTGTTTTTTCATCCATTCAGCCACCCTGTGCCTTTTATTGATACATTTAATCCATTTACACTTAAAGGAATTATTAATAGGAATGTAGTTATAGCGATTTTATTTATTGTTTACAGCTTGTTTTCGTAGTTTTTTTTGTTCCTTCTTGTCTTGCTTTCTTGTCTTTTACATTGATTTTTTTCTGTAATGGTATTATTTGGTTCCTTTCTCTTTATTTTTAAAAAAAATTTTTGTATATCTATTACAGGTTTTTGGTTATCCCGAGACACATAGATAACAAGCTAAGTTTATAGTATCTATTTAAAGTTGATGATTGCGTACAATCAAATGCATTATAAAGCACTGCATTTTTTGCTCGCCCCCCACGTTTATGCTTTCGACACCATGTTTTAGACCTTTTGTGCATGTGTACCAATTTATTATTGTAGTTGCATTTGATCTCACTGCTTTTGCCTTTTAACCTTAAAAGTAGCTTTATAATGGGCCAATCCACTACTTTTACTAAATGTTTGCCATTATCAATGAGATTATTTTTTCCCTACATTTTCTTACTTTTGGGTTTGGCCATTTCTTTTCTTCTTAAAGAAGTCCATTTAACATTTCTTATAGAGCCAGTTTAGTGGTAATGAACTCCTCTAACTTGTTTTTCTGGGAAACTGTCTCTGCTTCAGTCTGAATGATAACCTTGCTGGGTGGAATATTTTTGATTATAGGTTTTTCCTTTCGTTACTGCCATTCCCTTCTGACCTGCAAGGAAAAATCAGCTGCTAGCCTTCTGGGTTTTCCTTTGTAAGTAAGTAGCTGCTTTTCTCTTGCTGCTTTTAAGATTTTCTCTTTGATTTTCACTTTTGGGATTTTAATTATGTTGTGTCTTGCCGTGGACCTCAGTGGGTTAACCTTGTTGGGGGCTCTGTGCTTCGTAGACTTGGAGGTCTATTTCCTGTACCTGGTTGGGGAAGTTTTTAGCCATTATCTCTTCAAATAGGTTTCTGTCTCTTTCTCTCTTATCCTTCTGGGACCTCTATGTTATGAATATTGGTACACTTGTTCCAGAGGCCTCTTAAACGATTCTCATTTAGAAATTTTTTTTCTTTGTGTTTATCTGATTGGGTGATTTGTATTACCTTGTCTTTTAGGTCACTGATTTGGTCTTATACACCATCTAATCGTCTAATCTGCTGTTGATCTCTCTAGGGTATTTTTTAAATTTTTATTTTTATTGATTTTTAGAGAGAAAAAAGGAAGCAGGGAGAGAGAGAGAGAAACATCGATTTGTTGTTCTACCTATTTATGCATTCATTGGTTGATTCTTGTATGTGCCCTAACTGGGGATCAAACTCACAACCTTGGTATATCAGGATGATGCTCTAACCAACTGAGCTATCCAGCCAGGACCCTCTAGTGTATTCTTTATTTCAGTTGTTGTAGTCTTCATTTCTGATTTGTTCTTTTTTATACTGTCTGTCTATTGAAGTTCTCACTGAGTTCATCTATTCTTCTCCCAAGTTCACTGAGCATCTTTATAACCAGTGTTTTAAATTCTTTATCTGGTTGATTGCTTGTCTCTTTCATTTAGTTCTTTTTCTGTTTTTTTGTCCTATTCTTTTTAGGAACATATTCCTTGTCTCCTCATTTTGGCTGTCTCATTTTGTGTTTGTTTCTGTGAAATAGGTGTAATGGCAACCTCTCCTGGTCTTGAAGGAGTAGCCTGGTATAGGAGCACACCCTTGGTAAACTGCATGTGCAGGATACCTTTGCATCTGGTAGGCCAGCTGGGGCTGGAGTGGGCACGGGCTGAAGGAGGAAGTCCCCTGGGCATACTGTGCCAGGGCCACCTTGGCAGGTCAGTTGGAATCGTGGTTAGAGCTGGCTCAGGCCTCAGGTAATCCCAGGGGCAAGCCACACTGAGGCCCAGTCCTGCAGCTGAAGCAGCTTCAGCCTGAGAGAAGGGAGCAAGCCTGCAGGAGCCTGTAGCTGTAGTTCAAGTGGGTGCTGGCTGTGGGATGCCTTGGGGTCAGGGTACTTTCCTCAGTGGCTGGCTGTAGCTGTAGCTGTATTGGGTACAGGCCATCCGAAGTTCTGAGGGCAGGCTGCTTAGAGGCTGCCCTGGCAGGCCAGATGAAGCTTCAGCTGGAGCAGGCTGTGGGTATGGAGAGGCCCAGGGGCAAGCCCCACTGGAGACCGGAGTTGTAGCTGAAGCATGTGTGGACTGTGGGAAGTCCAGATGCAAGCCCAGCTGGGGCAGGAGCTGTAGCAACAGCATGTGCAAGGCTTGGGAAGTCCTGAAGAAAGCTGCAGAGTTGGTGTGGGCCTGGGCACTGGGTGCACTGGAATGGCGTGGCTGGCCAGCTAGAGCACCTTGATCAAGCTACTGCCTGTGCAGTCAGGGTGGAAGGGGAACATACAAATGTCACTCTCAGGCGCCTCTGATCTTGGAGAAGGTTCTCGCAGTTCACCTCCTGCCTGGCAGATGCTCTAGGTTTAGTAAATGGATTTCCTTCTTGTACAGTCTAGGTGTCATTTAAACCAGTGCTTTTTCCTGCGCCCCATTGTGGGTGTGTCTGCACAAGGCGCCCATGTGCTTCTTTCCTCCTGCAGGTCAGTGCGTTGGGGCTGGGGCTCCCATGGTACTGTGTGTGTCTGCCTTTCCTACCCTTTTCTGTGTGGTCTCGTTCTTGTTTGTTTGTTTTTGCAAAAGCTGTGCGGTTAGTCCTCATTTCCTCTCCAGGCATTGCTCTGTGTGTAAGTGTAAGTGTAAGATTTGGGGTGTCAGTGGGAGGAGGTGGGTTCAGGTCTTCTAACACTGCCATCTCAGACAAAGCGTTATTATTGTCGATTCTTTGAAGATGTCTTTTCCCCATTTCTTGTTTTTTATTTTTTGCCTTTGGTTTTTCTGCACTTTTGCTATGAAATTGCCTGCATGTGGTTTGTTTTGTATTTATTCTGTGTGAGGTTTGCTGAGCTTCTCAAGTTTGTGGCTTGATGCTTTCATCAGTACTGGAACATTCTCAACTCTTATCTCTTCAAATATTGCTTCTATTCCATTTTTTTCTGTCCCCCTGGGACTCCAGTTGCATGTAAGTTATGCCTTTTCATCATGTTTCATCTGTCCCTTATGCTTTACACTGTATTTTCCATGCTTTTTATCTCTGTGTATTTCCCCATAGATCTTTTGTCTGTCCTATATTTTAGGTCACAAATATTCCCTTTTTATCTATCTAACTCGCTAGTAAACCTATATGTCACATTAATTTCAGTCATTTTATTTTTCAGAATATCAATTTAATTTTTTATAGTTTTCAGTTCTCTGTTGGAATTCTCCATCTTAGTATTGTTTTTGAATGTATTAATTACAAATATTTTTAATTTCATATCTAATAATTCATGGATTCATTCCTATTTTTTCTCTTGGTCCCGTTTTTCTTGTGCTTGGTTCCCTTTTTTAACTGAATGTTTGTCATTGTGCATGAACATATTAAGAGATCTCAATGATATTATCTTCCTCCAGGTAGAATTTTCTTTAATATCTGGTAAATATTTAGAACAGGAGTAGATCACCCTAATTCAGTCAAGAGTGAGATATTTCAGAGCTGGGTTCCATCAGATCAATTTCTGGTTCAACTCTACTTTTAAGCTTTAGTCCTTCAACAGTCCCAAGTTTAAGCTTTGAGATTTTGTACTTACCAGGCTCCACCACTCTGGTGGGCAATGAACTTCAGTTTTTATCTTACCTATACCATGGTAATACTATTTTTTTTAGATTTTATTTTTATTTATTTTTAGAGGGGAAGGGAAGGAGAGAGGGAGAGAAACATCAATGTATGGTTGCCTCTGGTGCGTCCCCCGCTGGGAACTGGCCTGCAACCCAGGCATGTGCCCTGACTGGGAATTGAACCGCGATCATTTGGCTTGCAGGCCCGCGCTCAATCCACTGAGCTATGCCAGCCAGGGCCCATGGTAATACTATTAATGTGGTTTATTGCAGTGACTTTCTAGTTCTTCCTCAGGTATATGCTACTTGTAAAGTAGTGACTGTCTGGACAGCAAAGATGGCTCACACTCTTGGGCCACTTCTCTGTAACATTGGTTGAATCTTGACTTTCTCAATAGTCCTGAGCTTCAGCTCCTATCCCCTTAGTCCTACGTGATTGCTGAAAGCTCTGCTAAGTTTCAGTGCTTTATAATAGCCACTTTATACTTGACCTCTCAACCTTTTTCCCATAACCTTTTCAAATTGGAATATTTCTCCAGAGGATGTTAGACACACCTCATTGAGTTTCCCTTTGTCCAGGTTCCTGGCCCCTTAAGTCTCGAATGCCTTGAAATCACTCCACTGTCTTTAAATGGATTTTAAACTCATTTTTTTCTAGATGTTTTTAGCAAGTGAATTCTGCTACACAGCAGTCTGCCATAGCTGAAAGTAGTTTATTATGGACTTTTTAAATTAATGAATATTCTGATTCCTTATTATTTTAAGTAAGAATCACAACTTTGGATCAGATAAGGATCTTAGAAAGCACCTCATTTTAAAGCTACGACAGCGAGGGCTCTGAGATAGAGAGACCTGCCCAAGGATGCACAACCCGTTAGTGACCGTTCACACGTCGGGTACTCCCAACTTCTAGTCCACTGGGGTTTGCACTGAGTCACTCGTAATGCAGCATTTGTGTCTTCCCACTGGGGTCATACCATGTCTAACCGGCGTTATATAAAATCAACTCAACCTTGACCTGGTTGAGTGATGACCATGCACTGATGGACTTCATGTTACGAGACAAGAGCTTACATTATAAAGATGTGGTAACATTGTCAAATTGCAGGCATATCCATGAAGCCTTATCTATGTTATTAATACACCCACACTTAAGACTCTGAAGTTTTTTCCCTTTTGTTAGACTCTATATGTGAAATGAATTTTTTCAATCTAAAGAGGATAATTCATAAAGAACATTACCCGATTATGTCCATCTGTGGTGCTGTAGAGAAGTACATATTAACTATATTAACTCAGCGGGTGTATCAGAGCAGAATAGGGTACACATGACTGTGGAATGACATGCAGTCAAAGAGTGCTAAACTGGAGTATTGTCTTGGACTTTCACAATTTACTTTGAGAATGTTTGAATAATCTTAATCTTATTTATTTTATTAGTCAAGTTGATAGCTTCTCTTGGAAAGTATAAACTTACTTTTAAATTCAGAGGATACACTGTAGAATGAATGGAGCTGACTCTGGCTAATGAGTTTGATTTGGCTTATGGACCCCATAGAGAAGCCATCAACAGTAGCTTTATGGTAACATAGCTTGATTGCCTGGTTTCTAATGGTATATAGAATGTATAAAGTAACATTTGGGTTGCATATCTTTTTGCCCCTTAGTTTTTATGTTAGGAAAAGTGAAACATAAGTAATGGAAATTGCTAAATAGAAAAGGACATTAGTGTTCTGGTTGGGTAGCTCAGTTGATTGGAGTGTCATCTCAATGCACCAAGGTTGTGGGTTCAGTTTCTGTTTGGGGCAAGAAGCAACCAATGATTGAATAGACAGATGGAGCAAGAGATCAGTGTTTATCTCTCTCTCTCTCTCTCTCTCTCTCTCTCTCTCTCTCTCTCTCTCTCTCTCTCTCTCTCTCTCCCTCTCCCTTCCTCCCTCCCTCCCTCTCCCTCTCCCCCCCTCCCTCCCTCCCTCCCTCCCTCTCCACACACACACAGAAAAAAAATTTCCAGGTTCAGTGAATAAAAATTAAAATAAGAGAAAAGGTCATTAATGGGGAATAAATATTGCCTAGCATTTGACTTTTGTGAATCTAAAAGCTACTTTAAACTTTTTTGTTTTTTGTTTTCTTTTAAGTGACCAAGTGTGATCTGTACTTGTTGACAGTCTGGAAAAGAACTCTAGTATTGTTTTGGGCTCTCAGCTTCTCCAGACAAAGTGCATTTGTTAGGCAGTGTCTGATGCAGAGATTCCTGCTATTTAATAGTATTGCCAGAGCCATAATTTTATGTGCTTGTGACTTTTCTCATTCTTCTCTATCTTGTTTTAGAATGAATGTAACCCCAAGGAGTAACATTTCTAATATTTGCCCTTTTTAAAAAATGCAGTGGTAGGATTCAAATGCTTCCCCAATGTGTCTCATTTTGTCTCTTGCCTTTTGCTTTATTTTCCACAAGGATTAAAGGAATAATAAATGAATATAAGGTAAGCAACAGGAAATAAGTCAGTGATTTCTTTGTATCCAGGCCCAGGGACACATGAGAATTCTAGAAACCCAATTTTAGAGGTGGAAAGGAGACCATTCACGGCACTCTTCTCATTTCTGCAGATGAGGAAACTGAGGTGCACGGGCTGCGTAGAGGGCTGATTAGGAGCAGATCGAGGACTGGTCTGCAGGCCTTCAGACTTCTTGTTGCCGATCCCCACTCCTCCACAGGCATTTTCTTACACCTTAAAGTCAGGGTGCTTTGGTGTTTACCATTGTGCAGCTCGGGCTGTGTCTTGGACTCTTTTCCCCTTTTCTGACTTAGAGAGATTGTTGTCACTTTCCTGTGTGAGATCTCTGTTTATCTTGATTATTAAAAGTAAGCTTACAAAAGAAAAAAGAACACATGGTCCTCCCTCCCCCACACACACCATTTATAAATATCTTTATCCCAATAATACCACACTTGAAAAATACTGTACTTTTCCATACTCTTTTTCTGATTAGCATAAATTGAGAGGCAGTTGTTCTGAAAGCTTCATCCCAAAGTTACGTGTAGAATGGCATCAAGTAAATTTGGCATTTCATGCAATGTCTTGTTCACATAATAAGCTGTTTTATTGTGTTATAGAAATTAGTGTTGGTACATTATGCAAGAAGTCAAAAACTCATCCCTTAAGACAGTGTTGGTAAATGTAGCTAAGTAGGTCTGGCAAGAATGGGCAATGTACAGAAATAACTTTTAAGGACAAAACTGGGAAGACTGTTGAGAGACCACAAGGACTTAAAAGCAGAAATGAAGAGGAAAATGAAGAGAGCAAAGCAATGTGTTTCTTGTTGGGCAAGTTCCCTGAAGGGACCCTGTATTCAGATACTTTTTGACATTGCATTTCAATACTTAGCTTCCAACGGCCACTGATACCACAGAGACCCAACAGTTTGTAATGGTTCCTCCATCTCCTGGGCCTCTAGATGCCTCCTATTACAGCCCCACATTTAAAAATAGCAGGGAAATGAGGGAAAATCATAAACTAGCTATAATAAAATTAGTGCTTGCGTGAAAGACTATTGCCAGGGAACAGCTTTTAGAAGGCCTAGTGCTGCCAGGAGGCCGCTGGATACTGGCAGTGTGCAAGCATTCACTGGCCAGCATGCTGAGACCCTATTTGGGCATTTTATTAGAGTGTCTTTTCTTCATGATGAGTGTAAAGAGGTTTTTTTAAGTAATAGAAAATAGATCAGAAAAATATTTTATCATAATGAATAAATGTGTTACTCTTTCTTGCCAACAAGAAAAGTAGAAATTAAATAACTTTGACTGAAGAATATTACTGCTTTTCTAAAAAAAAAAAAAACCCAACAAGTGGTTAAGTGAAGGGTACACAAGAGCTAACATCTAAGAAACTAGATGTCTATATAAAGAACACCACCACCACTAACAAAAACTCTTTATTAACCTGTAAATGGGGAAAAAGTAGGAATTAGACATGAACGTATGGTGAGGATCAGTGCATTTCCCATTAAATGCATACTTGGAGAAGATCTGGAATTCTCATTACAACTTGAAAGGAAAACTGATTCTTTTAGGATCTGATATTTTCAAACTAGTATGTCACAGAGCCTGCTCTGGTTCAATGGTTCTCGCTACTAAGTATGTATTACCATGGCTATTGACTTTCATTTCCACGTATATCATTAACACAGATGAGTCTTGAAGTCAGTCTGCCTTTCACGGATGTGTTTCAGTGGCCTGGATGAAAATATTTTTTCACCTGACCTCGTGACTCAATCTCTTGAAAGGACTGTTGTTGGCACACTCCTCCTACTCTGTCTCTGCTGTTCAACCTGTAGTCCTTTCCTACACCCGCTGCCGGCAGTAGTCTGGGTTGCATTTCCCTGCGACAGTCTTGTCTCTAGCAGCCTTGGGAAGAATGAGCTGGAGGATTTCAGTGTTAATACTGTTATGAGGGCCATTCTAGTGAGAAACCTTGGTTAAATCTAAAAAGTTGGTTGGGCATCCAGAGGTCTCATTTTATTTTTTAAAATTTAATCTTTATTTTTTCCATTACCATTTAGTCCCCCTTTACCCCTTCCTCCTAGCAGTTACCGCAGAGCTTTCGTTTTAAGTAAACTCTGCCCTAGGGCTGCAGGGGCCAGACCATTAGTCCGGTTCATACACTCCATTTGCTTTTTAATCTCTTGAGTGTACAGACTATGCATTTGCATTCTAAATGGACAAAAAAAGAGCCTGTTTTTGATGGTACAATAGGCTTTGACGTGCCCTTTAGGTTTAAATAATATAAAATACTTGATATTAAACTTTGAAAATGTCAGTAGAAGGATTTCACTGTAGCTGACCAGCTCTAGTCCCAAAGGAGATCTCTGTCCTGTACTCTTACATAGGATGTTATTTGCTTTAATGTGTCTAGAGAATGCCTGTTTCTGATTAGGTAGTGCGAGTTTAATTCAAGTGTGCTGATTGGACAACAGGATTAACAGTGCTGGGTTAATATATATGATGATATTCCTCTACAGAACTCAATATATTTTATATGTCATAATACATTGACTTTTATGACTCTCACACATCCATGTTTTCTTCTTGATATTCTTTATTTCTATTGGTTACAGAAAGAATTTGATGTAGGTAAAGAAAGTATCACAAGAAAGCAATGACTTGGGTCTTGCTCCCACCAAATATCAGAAACAGGTATTTTTCCATGCCTCGTTCCCATTGCTAAGTGTGGTTTGCCCTGGCACCTAGCTGTGCTAGTGTCCTGAGTGACTAGTGCAAGGAATGAATTTCCAAGCTTATAAAGTTTTTTCTAGATTGATAGGACAAGATTAGACTCTGGATTACTGGAGAAGCCTTTCCAGAATATAGGAATGGAAATACAGCGGCTTTTTCTTCTCCCTGGAAACCAGTGTTTCTGTGTAGTTTGCCAACTGGCTTCTTTCAAGGTATAGAATAAAACATTCACAGAAATTGCAAATAGAAAAGATACTTTAGGTCATTTAGTCTAGATTTAGTACAATACCCTGCTGCTCCCCCACATGCACCTAGAAAGTGAACTGTTATACAAGATAGTTTTCCCTAATGGATATGATCTTAACAACTCAATATCCTTGATGCCTTCTGATTTTGAGTGTAGAACTAGTAAAATAGGAACGACCCCATATTTGGTACAACTCCATTAAAATCTAACTGCTTACAAACACTGGAAGAACAGAGATTCCCCAAACCCTTGTTCAGACACACACAACTCATGTCCTTGTGGAGGTGTTGTCATGTAATCATTCATTCTGGTGGGGTTTGGGCTTTTATAGGGTTACTGAGTACACAAATTTCACATGCTTAATAAATCATGTGTATCACTTTTCTGCTACTATAGTAATGTTGTATGACATAAAAACAACCACAAAACCTCAGTAGCATACAACAATGCACATTTATTTTTGCTTACATATCTCTGATGAGAGCCAGGCTCAGTGGGACGTACACGTCTGCAACCAGCTGAGGTCAGCTGGTGGTGGCTCGGTAGCTTTCCTGATCTCGCCCAGCCTCTCTCACATGTGTAAGACCTCCCCTAGGACAACTCTGTGGAGCAGGCTCTGTTCCACCTCTCTCATCCTCCTGTGGGTCACCCTTGGCATTCTCTTTTGATGAAGGCTGAGGAGCAAGTGCGTGGCCAGCTTCTGTTTGTATCACATTTGCTAACATCTTGTTGGCCTAAGCAATAGAACTTGACTTAGGTCAAAGTCAATGCCACATCCTCAGTAGGGGAAGTGAAGAATTACAGCTGTCAGTGCAATCATGCTACTACATTGTTATGGTTTAATTATCGCATAAAGGAGCATGACTGAAAATCATACACCCAGGTTATAATACCTTAATATGCGTTGTTTTCAATATGGTTGTTTTAGGAAGTAATGAACTTAGTGTCCATGTCTTTAGAAGGAAGACTGGGACAAAGGGTGACTTGAATCAGTTTACCTGGCACTTTTCACATTTTCGTTTCCATTTAATTCCCACAAAAACTTATAAGAAGAATTTTTTAAATAACTCTAATAATTATTGCTATCCCTGAAATATTTGGGCTACCTCACCTCTATCTGGGTACTACTGAAGAAATGTTGATGACAACTTTTAAAGGCTATTTTCTACCCTAAAATTTTTATGATTCAGTGGTTACTACATAATTTTTCTGAGTACATGTCTCATTTACTGTATTATTGTGGCAAAATGACTTTAACTTTTTGTTTCAACATTACTGTCTCTACCATTTTTCTTGTGTAAGAAATATAAAATTTTTTTAATTTGAAATTTTATTTTTCAGCCCTGGCTGGTGTGGCTCACTGGACTGAGTGCTGGCCTGTGAACTAAAGGGTCCCTGATTTGATTCCCAGTCAGGGCACATGCCAGGGTTGCAGGCCAGGTCCCCAGTAGGGGGCACACGAGAGGCAACCACACATTGATGCTTCTCTCCCTCTCTTTCTCCCTCCCTTCCCTTCTGTCTAAAAATAAATTTAAAAAATCTTTAAAATTTTTTTTATTTTTCAATTACAGTTTATAATCATTATTATTTTATATTAGTTTCAGGTGTACAGCATAGTGGTGAGACAATCATATACTTTATAAAGTGCTGCCTCCCCACAGTATTTCAAGAACCCACCTGGCACCATACATAGTTATTACAATATTATTTACCATATTCCCTATGCTGTACTTTATATCCTGTTACTATTTTGTGACTGCCAATTTGTAATTCTTTTTTTAACATTTTATTTTAATTGTTATCCAAGTATAGTTTTCTGTCTTTTACTCCAGTCCCAGTCCACCCCGCCAGTGCTCCCCACCTCCCTCCCATTTCCACTTAGTTTTTGTCCATGTGTCCTTAATACTTGTTTCTGTTATCCCTTCCCCTTTTCCCTGAAATTCCCTCCCCTCTCCCCTCTGGTTACTGTCATCCTGTTTTCTATTTCAGTGTCTTTGGTCATATTTTGCTTGCTTGTTTGTTTTGTTGCTTAGGTTCCTGTTAAAGGTGAGATCATATGGTATTTGTCTTTTACCGCCTGGCTTATTTCACTTAGCATAATGCTTTCCAGTTCCATCCATGCTGTTGCGTAGGGTAGGAGCTCCTTCTTTCTTTCTGCTGCATAGAATTCCATTGTGTAAACGTATCATAGTTTTTTGATCCATTCAATTACTGATGGGCACCTAGGTTACTTCCAACACTTGGCTATTGTAAATTGTGCTGCTATGAACATTGGGGTGCATAGGTTCTTTTGGATTGTTGTTTCTGGGTTCTTAGGGTATAGCCCTAGCAGTGGAATTGCTGCGTCAAAAGGCAGTTCCATTTTTAGTTTTCTTAGAAAATTCGTTGTAGCAGTCTGCAATCCCACCAACAGTGAACTAGGGTCCCCTTTCCTCCACAACCTCTCCAACACTTGTTGTTTGTTGCTTTGTTTATGATGGCCATTCTTACTGGTGTAAAGTGGTATCTCATTGTAGTTTTAATTTGCATTTCTCTGATGGCTAGCGATATTGAGCATCTTTTCATGTGTCTCTGAATCCTCTGTATGTCCTCCTTGGAGAAATGTCTGTCCAAGTCCTTTGCCCATTTTTTAATTGGGTTGCTTATCTTCTTGGATTGGAGTCGTGTAAGTTCATTGTATATTTTGGAGATTAAACCCTTGTCTGAGGTATCATTGGCAAATATGTTTTCCCATGTAGTTAGTTCTCTTTTATTTTAATGCTGTTTTCTTTAGCTGTGCAGAAGCTTTTTATTTTAATGAGATCCCATTTGTTTATTCTTTCCTTTATATCCCTTGCTCTGGGAGACATATTGGTAAAAATGTTGCTGCGTGAGATATCTGAGATTTTCCTGCCTATGTTCTCCTCTAGGATTTTAATGGTGTCACAGCTTATATTTAAGTGTTTTATCCATCTTGAATTTATTTTTGTGTAAGGTGTAAGTTGGTGCTCGAGTTTCTTTTTTTTTGCATGTAGCTGTCCAGTTCTCCCAACACCATTTGTTGAAGAGGCTATTTTTACTCCATTTTATGGTGTTGCCCCCTTTGTCGAATATTATCTGACCATAGAGACTTGGGTTTATTTCTGGGCTTTCTGTTCTGTTCCACTGGTCTATGTGCCTGTTTTTATGCCAGTACCAGGCTGTTTTGATTACAGTGGCCTTATAATACAGTTTGGTATCAGGTATTGTGATCCCTCCTACCTTGTTGTTCTTTCTCAATATTACAGCTGCTATTCGGGGTCATTTATGGTTCCATATAAACTTTTGAGGTGTTTGTTCTATGTCTGTGAAATATGTCATTGGTACTTTAATAGGTATTGCATTGAATCTGCATATTGCTTTGGGTAGTATGGACATTTTGATGATGTTAATTCTTCCAATCCATGAACATGGTATATGTTTCCATTTGTTTGTGTCTTCCTTGATTTTGTTCTTCAGTGTTGTGTAGTTTTCTGCCTACAGGTCTCTTATCTCCTTGGTTAGGTTTATTCCTAGGTATTTTATTTTTCTTTTTGCTATATCGAATGGGATTTTTTTCTTGATTTCTGCTTCTGCTGTTTCATTGTTGGTATACAAAAATGCCTTTGATTTCTGGATATTGACTTTGTATCCCGCTGTTTTGTCAAATTCATTTATTAGGTTGAGCAGTTTTGGGGTAGAGTCTATAGGATTTTCCATGTACACTATCATGTAGTTCTTAATCCTTGCACCTTTTTCACCCAGTCCCCCAACCCCTGTGCCCTCTGGCCACCATTAGTCTGTTCTCTGTATCTGTGAGTCTGCTTTTATTTTGTTTGGTTTTTTTTCTTTTTTTTTGTTGTTGTTCTTTAGATTCCAGATATGTGAAACCAAGAATTTGAAGTTCATAAATAAGTTAGTGTAGGTCAGTCATCAACAACCTGGCATAGGAGATGATTTTTTGAGTAATGCTATTGGTCATTTAGCGAACCTGTGGCATGATAACAATAGCTACTATTTACCAAGCTTCTCTTATGTCCCAGGGGATACATGCAGTACCTCCTCTAATCCTCACAGTAAACCACAGAAGTAGGGAATATCATCTCTGCTTTGCAGATGTGGAAACTGAGGTGCCATCTTTGAGAATACATTTCAGCAGGTGATCTGGTACCCATCTCTTCTCATTTCTTCCTTCCACAAAGACTGATTGGGAGGGAGGGAATTAATGAGCAGTGATAAGCCATTTGAAAAGCTATAGTTACTAGTTCCTCACATAGGCAAAAAAAAAAAAAAAAAAAGGACTTTTTGCATGACTCCACAAAAGACATTAGCTTGAAATTATAAATGAGTAATCCATCAGTCTTTTAGTTCCATTAATTGTATAATTCATGCAAATTGCTAATAATAATTTCCCAAAATCACATTTAAAAAATGGGCACAGATAGTAAATGTATGTTTAATCACTTTATTTTTTCCAGGTTATTTATGAAATATCTGTTGCAGATTCTATTTTACAAATACTGTGTATTTACATAGTCTTATTTCCAAGGAACTCATGGGTCAAATATATTATTTTGTTGAAATTATTATTCTTTTGTAGGCAAAAAAAAAAGAATGTTGGTAGTTTCATATGGTTTGACCTTCATAGTCAGTACTGTTATCTGTGACAGAAAATGTGGAATCACTCAGAAATCACTAGAAATAGCTTCATCCTAGACCTTGCTCTTAAACTTCAAACCTGTATTTCTGACTGTGTTCAAACCTGTATTTCAGGGTGTGTCATAGGCACCTTCAACTCATCAGTTCTAAACCCAGGCTCTTCCTCTCCTCTCCCCCATGTGATCTCTCTGATTCTCCTGGCTTCCTTGATGCCCATTGCAGAGGCCCAGCAGTCATGCTAGCCTCTCACATTGTCTGCAGCCAAGGCAGTCTTCAGGCCCTGTCCAAACTGACACACACACACACACACACGTGCGCGCACTCGCGCGTGCACTGATATAGATCACACATATATGATATATATGTAACTATCTACATTTTAAAATATTTTTTATTCTCCTTCCCGGGAGACCCTCGTCATATTCCCCTGTACCCATTTAATTTTTTTTGTTTGCTTGTTTCTATATTGTTCCACAAGTGATGGAAGGGACAGCAATCTCTGAGTTGGTCTTTTTGCCGACTCACTCTCTCCTTTTGACCTATCCTCCCTAAGACCTCAGAGCAGAATTTTAAAGTGCAAATCTAAACACAGCATTCCCATGTGTCGAGTCTACCAATAACTCACCACAAATCAAAGTCTAATCCCATTAGCCCTGGCCCTTCCTGATTCAGCTCCTAATTGCCTTTCCAGTATCATTTGTGGACCCTATTCTATTTGTGGACCCTATCTTATAGCCCAAACTAACCTCCTTCTCTCTTTGTCCTGAGATCAAGCCTCAGATCTGCCTCATCCTCTCTGGTGAGCCTTCCCCGAATGCTGCATCCACACAATCTCCTGCCAGATAGACACTGAGGAGGGTTTATTGAAAAACATTATGTGCCCCAGGCTCATTGATCTATCAGTGTCACTCCATTAAGAATAAAAAGCACTATATTTTTTGTCTATTTTGTTCCAAATGTATATAAAAATTGACACAGGCACCTACTGAATACTGTGGATATAGGAAAGTAGGATGATTATATGAAATAAAAGGCAGACTGCATTTGTATGCAGTGAAATTGTCCCAGTTCAGAATTGAATGTTCTTATTAAAAAAATAATGTACACAGTTCTGATTTTTTGCTTGCTATCCATTTTTTTTTGTGTCGGTAGCCATGAGATATTTATTTCACACTGTTGTATATAGTACTATATTGTAATATGTAGAGCACAAATGTAATAAATTTTATTATTACAGTTTTTAAAAATTGAGTTATAATTGACATATAAATATTAGTTTCAGCTATACAACATAATGATTCGATATTTATATGTATGTGAAATGATCGCCACAGTAAGCTCAGTTAACATCCATGACCGTACATAGTTACAAATTTTTTTGTATGATATAAACTTTTAAGATTTACTCTCTTAGCAACTTTCAGATATGCAGCACAGTATTATTAACTGTAGTCACCATGGTGTACATTACACCCCATGACTTATATATTTCATAATTGGAAGGTTCTGTTGCTTTGGCCACCCCCCACTCCCCAGCCCTGGCAGCCAGTCTGTTCTCTGCATCTGTGAGCTCCTTGTTGTTGTTTTTGGATCGCACACGTAAGTGAGATCATACAGCACTTTTCTTTCTCTGTCTCACTTATTTTACTTAGTGTAACACCCTCAGGGGTACCCACGTTGTAACAAATGGCAAGATTTCATCCTTTGTAATCTATGATATGTGTCCCTCTGTGTGTGTGTGCACACCCATCCCACATCTTTTTTCTTCGCTCATCCGCCGATCAGCACTTAAGTCGTTTCCACATCGTGGCTATTGTAGACATACTGCAGTGAACATGGGGGCACGGGTGTCTTTTCAAATTAGTGCTTTTGTATTATTTTGCTAAATAGCCAGAGGTGAGACTGCTGGGTAATAGGGTAGTTATATTCTTAATTTTTGAAGACCCTCCGTACTGTTTTCCATAGCAGTTGCACCAATTTTCATTCCTACCAACAGTGCACAAGGGTTCACTTTCTCCACATCCTTGCCAACACTTGTTGTTTCTTGCCTTTTTGATAATATTTTGCCAGTTGTGAGGTGGTATCTCATTGTGGTTTTGATTTGCGTTTCCCTAATTTGCTGATTAGGGATGTTGAGCATCTTTTCATATATCTGTTGGACATCTGTATCTTCTTGGAAAAATGCTTGTTCAGATCTTCTGTCCATTTTTTAGTAGGATGGTTTATTTTTTTGCTATTGAGATGTATGAATAGAGTTGGTATTTAAAAAAAAACTCGAATGGGACACTAACACAATGGAATTCTACTCAGCTGTAAAAAAGAAGAAAATTTTACCCTTTGTGACAGCATGGATGGACCTGGAGCACATTATGCTTAGTGAAATAAGTCAGTCAGAGAAAGACAAATAGCATATGATTTCACTCATATGTGGAATCCAATGAACAAACTGAACTCACAAGCAAAACAGAGACAGACTCATAGATGGAGAACAGATGACAGATGGTGGGTGGTTAGGGGGTGGAGGGATTGAGCAAAAGGAAAAAGGACTCATGGACATGGACAAGAGGGGGGTGATTGCTGGGGGAGGGGTAGAAGGGAACTAAATGCTAATAGAAAAAATATAGTAAAGATTACATTAAAAAATTAGCTGCTCAATCTTTCTAAACCTTTGTTTGTTCACCTGTACCAGGAAGATAAAAACAGAAAATACTTCACAAGGCTATTAAAGAGATTAAATGCTTGTAACACGCTAACATCATGCAGAGTATGCAGTAAGGATACAGTATGTAGATGTTAGCTATCATTATTGTTTATTTCTTGATGCCGGAAACTATGTCATTTATCTCTTATTGATCTCATTTAACATCTGATATCAAGTTTCACCATGAACCCCTACCCCACAGCTTCTTTCAAAACCACTTCGTACATCTTTTTTAAAAAAATATTTTATTTCTTTATTTTTAGAGAGAGGGGAAGGGAAGGAGAAAGAGAGGAAGAGAAACATCAATGTGTGGTTGCCTCTCACATGGCCCCCACTGGGGACCTGCCCTGCAACCCAGGTGTGTGCCCTGACTGGGAATTGAACCGTGACACTTTGGTTCACAGCCCACACTCAATCCACGGAGCTACAACAGCCAGGGCCCACTTTGTACATCTTAACCCTTATTCTGGAATTCTTCCAGACTACCCTCTCTGCTAGCCTGCCTTCCCTTACTTGTCCTTGCCATTTCTGATGGGTGACACACCCCTGCTTTTCACCCCTTATTTAGGTTCTGTGACTTGCATCCCGTTCTGCACCTGGTATGTTTACTTGTCAACTACATTGGATGCTCTCATAGTGTCAGGAGGGGCTGACTTCTGTTAGTCTTTCTCAGGTCTCATGAGTCACCCCTCTCCATGAGGAAGGCCATGGTTCTTTATAGCCAGTTGGAGCTTGTGGGATGACAGAGTTGTCATCTTTACCTGCCCTTAGGATGGAAAAATCAGACTCCTTAGGCTAATATGTAGTCAGTCCCTGCCTTAGGACTTAACTGAGTGATTTGTATATAATATGTGACTCCTTGGGACCCTTAACTAATGACAGTCTTATGCCTTCATCTCTTAGTTTAAGGTTTCTTCATTAAGTCTGATTTTATTTTATGCATATTTTTAACTTTAAGAGACAAGACTCAGTTATTTGTATCAGAGATGAAGCTATAGAAATAGACTGTTCATTTATATTAGGTTTCAGTGACTAGGAGATATTGTGGACATATGAGATTTATCTGAGATACTTTGATGTGAATGAGAGAAGATCAGAGAAACAAATTGGATAATGAATATACTGCTTTGAAAAATGTAACTTTAATTTAGCCTTGCTGCAGTGTGGAAAACTCTATTTTTCTAGTTTAGTGGCTCAGAACTATTGTTTGCATAAAGTCTAATTTACAAAGTTAGTAGCTGAGATAAACATTTGTGTCATGTACAAATGGCTGCAGGGCTGTATTAGTTGTTGTAGTTCAAGCCGTAGAACTACTCTTATGTGACAAACAAGAGCCACTGATAGGGTCTCTGCTCAAACTGATGACGTTAACTCTGATTTTCCAGTTGCACAGTATGTTGAGGAAGGTTTTAGCCCTGATTTTGCTCCCCAGTGCTGATTCCCTTCTCACTGTTATTATTTCACTGTAGCAGGAAAGAAGAAGGATAGATATCTAAAGTCTAAAATTGTTTCATCTGTTTTTCATAACAAGTTTTGTTGATTCTGTGTAATACGAGGTCAGTTAGAATTTTTCTGTTAAAATGTTTCTGATACAAAATCTTAGACTATTAGATCTCAAAGGCCCTTAAAGATCCAGTGTGTTCTGTTCTGAGTTCTAAACTGTGTTCTGTAAGATGTTAGAAGGTGTTCCAATGATAAAAGGGTTTTATGGACATAGTAGGTATAAGATATCCAGGGTTAAAAAGTAAGCTTAGTAGGCTTGTTTCTGTAGGAGTTCTTAGAGCTTTAAATGTGCTAAGGCACTTTGTTAATCATAAATGGGTTATGTAGGGAGGGTTAATTAAGTAGAGAGTGACTCAAATTTACTGGAATTCTTTTTATGTGGAACTCCTATTAACATCTATCAGAAGGATCCAGTTAAAATAATAAGACAGAATATGCCTATTTGCTGCTCAAAACCATTGAAATATGTTCCATTCTCACACAGAATAAAAGCCAGGATTCTTACAGTGGCCTCCATGCCCCTTGAAGTCTTGAGCTCCTGACTTTCTCTAATGTCTTTTCTTGTGAATTCCTACCCGGCTTCTGGCATACTGGACCTTCCCAGTGAGACCTGCTTGCCTGGATTATCCTGTTGCCAGTATTCACTATCCCCCTTGCTGCTCTTTTTCTCCATAGCACACAGAATCTTCCATTATATCAACTCTGTCATTGCCATATTTGATTTTTCATTGTTTCCTCCTACTGGAGTGTTATTCAATGACCACAGAATTTTTTTCTGCATTTTGTTCTCTGTTGTATCCCTAGCGTCTAGAATACTGCTTCACAAATAGTGATGCAATTATTTGCAGTTATTTCACTCTGCAATTATTTGTTAAGTGAACCCATTGTCCTTGAGAGAAATCAAGAGTCTAGGTTGTGGTGATATTCCTGAGGCTTGGAAGAAAAGTAGATTTTCATCACGTCCATATCAAGTGGACCAGACGGGAGACAAAGGCAAAGGCATGAGCAGAGCAGGAGGATCCTCCCTAGGAAGTCCCTGTATGAGCAAATAGGAGTCATGTTATAACCTTGTATGGTAAATGTGGTGACATTTTCCTTCTCAGGACCAAGGATGAGAAGGGGGAAGATGGAGGAAATTAGGAATGATGTTTATGAAATAAGAGTAGGTGATGTTGCTCATCTTACTGTGCTACACTCTCCTGTAATTACAACCAGTGTCACTTGAAAGGATGAGGGTGGCCCTCTGGTATGGCCTGACAGTGAGCCCTTAGTTTAGAGTGGAAGTGGTCCCGCGTCCAGGAAACACAGGCCTGCCATCCTCTAAGCATGTGCATTTGTGGCCCACCAGACCATGCCAAACAAGTTGTATGAGGAACAGTTAGTTTTACTTGGGATGCTGTTTCTCCAGTGACAGATTTTGCTCTTGTTTGGATTCTTTAAAAAAATTTATTAAAATAAAACAAAACCGGATTAATTTACTTTCTTTTTCTTGTATAAAGTTATGTGGTGGCCGCAGCTGGAGCCTGGGTTCTCTGCACAGAAACTCTGGGGTGGGTCTTTATACAAGACGGGCATGGATTTCTGACAGGCAGACTTGGCGAACATAGTTTCTTTCCCAGGGCTTGGGGATGAGCTACCTGTAGGTCTTGGAGATGGCATCACAGGTGGCCTTGATGAAGCTGCCAGGGTGGCAGTGCAGCCCCTGACCAAGGTATAGCAGTCATTGATACCAGCCATCAGCATCGGCTTCCTGGGCACAGGGGTTGAGACAACGCCAGTAACCCTAGAGGTGGAGATGAGGCACACTAACACAGCACCACAGTGGCTGGTCACCTTGCAAGGGACAGCGTGAGACTTGTGATCTTGTTACCCCAGTAGTCTTGCCCCACAGGGACAATAGAGAGCAGTGGCTACTACTTCCCTGGAGCACTTAACACTCAGATTGATGTGTTCATTGGAATTTCCAAAGATGACAAATGCCTTGAACCAGCCCCTTTTTCCAGTGTGGGTCTGCTTTTGTACCAGTGTAATCTTCAAAACCTTGTCCATGAGGGATGGCCCCAGGAAAAAGTCAAGGATCTCAGATTCTTTGATGGGCAAGAAGAAGAGATAAGTCTCCTCCAAAGATTTGATTTTCATCTCCTTGACCAGGAGGCCCAGGTTGGTGATAGGGATCCACTCCTTGGCCTTGCCCTTGCCTCTCAAGCTGTGAGGACTCAGCCCTGCCAACCCTGGCCATGACCTGGCCCCCGCTGCCAAGTCCTCCTTGGAAGCTCCCACAGTCTCGCACTACAGGGTCCCAGGCCTTCAGGCTCCCGTTGCACCTGCATCATCCAGCATTCTGTGTTTCCTGTACACAAAGGAAGAGGAGGAGAAGTGTCTTGTTTTGTTTCTGCAAAGCTCATTCATTTGGTTTTGAGATTTTGATAATTTCACTTTTAATTTTCCAACTACATGATGTTAACAATAAATTCCTTTTTTGTTTTTCAAAAAACGATACAACACAAGGTTGGTGACTCAGTACTATAATAATAATTCTAGTTCCTGCCCCAAAGAAATAGAATTTTATCTTTTAGTTGTCTGGTTTTTGGGATTCCTTTCTGTCACATATTTATCAAAAGAGAATATGAAAAACTTTTAACCCCATTCTATTCCAGATAGGTAAAATACACCACTTCTGTTTTCTTAGCTAAAATGAATACATTAGTGTCCTGGAGAGTTAGCCCAAAATTTGTCTCCTTTAATGCAAAATAGTCTAGTACAAAAATCACAACTACTAGTTTTCTACTTCTACTCCTGCTTCATAAAAAGTGAATTGTTTAGAGGTATGTTTATGTCCCATGAGATTATGCTTTAGGGTATGATTGCCCTAAACAAAACCCAAGCTCTACTCTTCCTAATAAATTACGTCTTCCACGTCTGTTCTTGTCTTTTCTCTGAAGCATTCATCCAAGAGAACATAGCAGTAACTGAAAATACCAGAACTGTGGGAAGACATTTTCTGATAAATGCATTGACAGTTGATTTGCTGTGATTAGGGGAAAACCTCAGGAGTAGAGGGCTTGGGGCTAAAAACTGACTTCCTCTTCCTACTGCCAGACAGCGTCTCCTTCTGCCCTTTTCCCCCTTCCTTGCAATTTCCTCAGAAAAATCATGTGACCCTGTCACTACAGTTTTTAATGCCAAATATCTAAGTGTCTTTAAAATGCAACACAACACTTCTAAAGGCAAATAGCAAAGTAGTTTCATCTGACATTTCCATTATAGCTGCTCTTGGAGGATTCTTGACATCGTACATAAAGGCGGCTAGCTGATTTTTTTTAAAAAAATCATGATGCAAACCCATTGAGCTGTCTTTTCATATTTGATGCTCCATCCATTGAACATGCAACACATTTTTTTCTTAGAAATGTGATTTGATCAGAGGATATCTATAACAGTCTGGACTAGATTTTTCCAGCATTTGTCTTATATTTTAGAGATAGTCATTTCTCATAGTTTTGTGACATTTCTAAGTATTTCTAAACTAACATCAATTGCTTTGTTATTTCTAGGACTGTGAGTCCAAACTGAAAAAAATAAGCCCAAAATGTTAAATTGCCACCACTACTGTCAAATTTTTATTTTGTGTAGAAGTTAAAATTGCATTCTTAGACTTTGTATATACTCTTTGTTTTGCATCTTAAAACTTCTATTAAATTTATTTTTACTCATGCATTAAATATTTCATGAATACCTATTATGGGCTAGGAACAGTGTATGATTTCAATACAAGGATGTACAAGTTTCAGTCCCTGCCTTTGAAGAGCTCACAGTACACAGAGAAAGGCAGCTGGGTAAAAGGCAAATTACAGCAATGACAACAATAACAAATTCTTTGACCACATTTTACCAATCGATACTCCCAACAGTGGACAACCAGATTGCCTTCAGCTTCTCACAACCACAGCAATGCTTCTATAACATTTGCATTTGTTCCCTTCTGGACCTGTAGGAGAATTTCTTTGGAATGTATACACAGAGGTGGCAGCATGAGATCATATACATATAGCTGATTAAACCAGAAAGCGCTAGATTCTTCCCTGGAATGGGTATATCAGTCTGTACATCCACAAATCTGTTCCCACTTCCCACATCTCCATTAATACCCTTTGCATTCTTCATCATTCCAATTTGTATTGGTCTAGAAGTGTGACATGCTTTCTCCTTGTTTTGATTTGTACCAATGAATTTAAGCATCTGTATGTATTCTGGTTAGCCTTTGAGTTCCCTCGTGTATAAATGGTTAGCCAGTCTTTGTTGTTGTCGGGGTTGCTGTCATATTGATTTGCAGGCATTCTTATATGCTCTAGAGTTCACGTCACTGCCAGTATTAGACACTGCAAGTATCTCCTCCTACTGCTCTTTATTGTGACTTTGTGCAATTATTTGTACAGTTTATTGCATTTTTTTCCTTATAAAAATCAGTGGGAAATTTAAATATGGAAGTGCTAATCCTAGCAAAAAGTAAAGATATGTAAGTCTCATAAACTAGTACAATTGAGATGAGGATGGAAAATACTTGGCCCTGCCCAAAATAGTACTTCTTTGTCTTCAATTTGATTGTTTTTTTGACTTCTCCTGATAAATGAAGGAAAGCAGTAAGACTAAAGAACAAACGTAAAATGCTGAACATACATCTTTGAAGATCCTATCTAGCAGCTTGGATGTAATTGTAGAACAAGAACTTTCCTTAACCCGAAATTCATTGTTTGACCTGTACACATTCAGCCTTTGTTCACATTTTTCAAGAACAAATTACACAGCAAAAGTAGGGCATAGCTCGTCTGAGAGACCAGTTTCAAAGGCATTGCGGAGTGACCTCTACCACTTTAGGGCACTAATTTCAACTGTACTGTGTTCATAAAATATGTTTGGTTTCTGCTAAGAAGGGTAGAAGATATGATTAAGAAGGAGTATAGAGGGCGAGTAATTTATTCTTCAGGGGAAAACTGGGGGAGCCTTTTACTCAATGGTGTTTCATCAGTATAAAGAAGGAAGATTTCTGTGAGGACAGCAATGGTAAAAATCAAGTAAGACTTCCTATAAGATTTGCCTAAAGAGTTTAAATAGTATGAATAAATGACATTCAACCCCTCTTTTCTGACTTTAACTCTCATGTTAAGCCCTTTCTCTTCATCATCAGCCTTATGAATATCTTGAGGTCTCTCCTGTCTCCGAAAAAATTTCCTTCAACCTTGTGTCCCTTTTTAGCTACACACTGTGTCTCTACCGCCAGTGTAAGCCACAGTTCTTAAAAACATACTCTACACTTCATACTGACACTTCTTGGCTTTCTGGTTACTCCTCCTTTAAAAAAAATCTCTTTAATCATGTTAAAATATTTAATTTTAAAAGCTTTTAAAAATTACTGTCAAATTAGACAGGACAGGTTAGGTTATCCTGCGATGACAACCAACCAAAAGCGTCTCAGGGGCTTGGAACAGCGGGGCGTGTGTTTTGTTCATGCTGCATATTCTCTGCGGGTCACCAGCGGGTCTCCGCTGACTAGTCGCTCGGGAACCTAGACTGAGAGGTCAGCCACCATCTCGAGCGTCACCAGTTGCCATATTGGAGCGAAAGGAGAGTCTCACACGGGAACTGACACATACTTCTTACTTACGTACAGGCCAAGAGCTATATAATCTTACGTGCTCAGAAGGCACAGAGCCAGAAATATCTGGTATTAACAACAATGACAACCACAGTTGTATTTTGTCACGTTTTGAGGCTAATAATTCTCAGTTGATTGTGTCTTTTTACTCCCTTTTTGTGAGTGGCTCTTTTGTGTGGTCTGTGCTTTTTTTCAATTTGCGAGATCAGCTTTATTGGGAATGATTGTGGAAGTGTTCTTACTGATTAGCTTTGCCTTTGCTTCTGCTGAAGAAACTCAGGGGTTTCCTTGGTCTAGGATTTGTTCTTAATGTTGATTTCTGGAGTGGAGAGTTCATATGATTTGGAAGATTTAAATATAGACACCCCAGCTGCTTGTCACACAGGCCGGCTAGCATTTTAATTTGTCACTGGATATAGTGTTTCTCCGCAGAAGACATGACAAATTTTCTGTGTCTTCCAGGAATAGTTTTTCTAATCCCCTTTTCATGAAGGAGGAATGCCTTCCCAGGGCCCTTGCTTTGTATAAGAGTTTCAGTTCTGGTTCTCTGCCTTCCGTGAACTTAAGGCCGGGTTTCCTCCCTCCCTTCAGGCATTATTCCTCATTAGTTGGCCCCTGGGCCGTGGCTCTCTTGGCTCCATGTGGATGTTTTGGTTTTGAGTTCCCAGTTTCTAGCATCTGAGGCATTTCAGCATGTTAGTATAGCTGACATTTCTCTGTGCTTTAGAAGGAGGTCCACATCTAGGCCTCAGTCACCCTTCAGCCATTATAGTGTATCTTTTCTTCCCCTAATATACTCAGTGTTTTTTTTTTCCCCCAGTGGTTCATGATTGAATTACATTTTATCAAATTCCAGGGATACTTTTCATTGCCTTATCTTACCAGACTTTTTCTGCATACTCAGTATTCCTGAATAAGCACTCTTTTTGAAATGCTCTTTATTCTTGGCTTTTTTACTTCCGATTCTTTTAGTACTTTGTAACTATTTCCTCACTTTCATCCCTGGGCTTTTCCAAATACTAAATCCACTCACCAAAATGTTAATCTTCTTCAGTTTTATATTTCTGTGTTTTTTCTACATTCTTTCTTTGAGTGAGTCCATATAGTTTCATGACTATAATCATTACCAAATATGTATTTCTAGCCTTACCCTTTCCTTTCCTCATATATTCAGTGGTCTGCTGGACATATGAATTTCAGTGCCCCAAACCTAACTTACCTAAACCTGGACTCAATACTTTCTTCTCAAAATAATTTCTGTCCATGAATTCCTAGTATCACTTGGTAATGTCAGGCTCCCAAACAGGAAAACCGGACCCTCATGCTAGACTCTCCTCTCCTCTAACCTCTCTTGTAGTCATGTCCGAGACTTGCTGTCTTAGCTCCTAAATATCAAAAAATCAGTATTCTGTGCTCTCTCCCTACCACCATACATGGCTAAGTTCTCATTATTCATTCGTTTGGTCATGCAACCAATTGATATTGGATACCTACTATGTGCCAGGTGCTGTGTGCTAGGTGCTGAGGTCACAGTGGTGACAATAACAGCAAAGTCCCTGCCCCATGCAACTCATTCACATGTAGGAGTGAACAAATAAATATATAACATGGTGTTAGATAGCAATAAGTCACTGCATTGCAGTGACACTGTATTGTTACCTAGTGATTTAGATAATTTACAGTGTTAGTTTTTTGGAGTGTGAATAAAATCTGTCTTGAAGGTTCAATCTATAATTAAAGTAAGTGCCAGAAAATGCCATACTATGAGTATTTTTCTGAGTTTTAGATATGCAAAACATAAATTTACTTAAGTAGTTTAGAAGTCTGAATAATCATTTCCATTGTATTCTTGAAATGTATTCTTTTAAATGATTATTTGATTCTACAGATGTTATTTTATGTGATGGCTTTCTCTTTTAGGTATATTTAGAAATTTTTCTAGAAGTAGAAATATATACTGTCTCTTAAAAGTATTTAAATTTTCTTTCCATTTAATATTTTGCTTTTCAGTTCATTCTCTGAAATATCTGTGTACACTTTTTTTTAAAAGATTTTATTTATTTATCTTTAGAGGGGAAGGGAAGGAGAGAGGGAGGGAAATATCAATGTATGGTTGCCTCTTGTGCGTCCCCTGCTGGGAACTGGCCCGCAACCCAGGCATGTGCCCTGACTGGGAATCAAACTGCAATCCTTTGGTTCGCAGGCCTGCACTCAATCCACTGAGCTACACCAGCCAGGGCTGTGTACACTTTTTGTAGGTGTTTTTAAAATGATGCTTTTCTGAAAACAATGACAACAAATTATAGTTTTGAATGAGCACTAGAGTACTCAAATCCTCTTTTGGCATGTAACAGGAGGATGTTCATTTGGATATCTTTATATCCACATTTTACTGTTGTTTTTTTTTTTTTGGCTTGCTGGTGTTCATGATGAATTAGTCAGTGTGTTTCTAAAACTAATGGCTGAGCCATATGACTCATAACTTCTGATGGAAGAGGAGCAGAGGGGTAGAACATTGATCTGCTAGAGGATAGTGCCAGTTTGTGTACTTGGAACACAAGCCTGAGTTTCCCCTAATGTTCATATCTTTAAAAGTCTCCAGCAGTGCTGATGGAGATGAAGCTGGCAGTCTGAAATGAGGAGAACAAAGACCCCAGCATTCAAGTTATTGCAAATGAAGTTTTTTCTGTGGCTTCAGCAGCTTTCATTTAGATAAATGCTTCTAGGAAGATGAGACAACACCATTTGTAGTTATGGGTTTAATCATGGCAGTTAAAGCTTAACTACCTGGCTTCAGTTTGTGGAGATACATATACCACCGTCCGCCTCTTTCCCTCCTTTCTTGATCTTGCAGCCATTCTCAACTCAGTACATGTCAGTAGTTGGAATGCAGAATAGCAGGCGTTGCAGGCTAAAAATGGTGACTGAAGACTTCATCATCGTATTTCTCAAGTGATGTACTGGAGCTCTGTTCTTGTTGGGGAGTTAGCTGATCTTAACCACTGTCTCTTACTACTACTACTGGGTAATGGAACAGAAGTTGTTGAAAATCTGTTGGAATTGCCCCATCGAATAATTTGGAGCAAAAGATAGAAATGAAGTTACTCTAATGTTAGCTTGGGGCTGTTTTGGAAGAGAGTTGTAGCATGTTACCATGTAGCCTCTTCATGTGCTAAATCTTTTATACTGAATATTTTATGGCCATTTTTGAGTTGTGTTGTCACTGCATATAATACAGTTTAATCTCCTCTTCTGAAAAAATGAGTAACTGAGCAGAGAATGACTTACAGCTAGCTGACATGGCTAATAACTAGTTGTCTTGGTGGTCTAGGATAAATGCTGATGGTGCTGGTGTGTGTTTTGCTTTTAATCACATGGAATATAGTGAGAGGGAGAGATAAAGCTTTTGATTCAGGATATTTTTTAAATGGATAGTGGAATGGAATCGCTCTATCTCACAGCCCTTTCCATGTTTCAAAGCATGCATTTTCTCATGTTTTTATATTTTTGGTTAGGATAAATGTTATCATTCCATACTTTAGGCTATGTACACAGCTGAAAAAAGGTTAAGTAAATTGGTTAAGATTGCCCAATTAATTACTACTCATGTGCCACCGTATATTTGTGAATCACTTTACATTTTAGTTAATGATTAATACATGTTATATCTTTGTTGCTCCCAGCAGTGTGAGTCAGGTATGGATTCCACCTCTCGCATTCCCAGCTACTCTTCTAAACCTGGTGCTGGCAGGTGTTTTTAGCAAAGAGCCGGATGGTAAATACTTCAGGTTTTGGGGGCCAGACAGTTGCAATTACACAGCTCTGCGGTGGGAACATGAAATTAGCTGTAGATAATAAACGAATGGGCATGGCTTTGTTCCAATAAAACTTTATTCACAAAAATGGGTGGTAGGTAGGATTTGGCCAACCCTTTCATTAAACCAGTAGTTTCTAAACTTCCTCTTACTGAAGGGCCTTTTATGGCTTCCGTCTGGGACTCCTTCCCGTTCCCCATGTTTTGACAGTTGAACTTTCAGGCACACCCAATATTGAATTATAATGAGTTCACACTCTCATTTTTTAAATTAATGCCAATCGAAAGTTGACATGGCCATGCTTCTTAAAAGTTGTGGCCGTTGAGGCAGATATAGCTTTATGATACCCAGAATCCAGCTTCCTGTCACGGGCGTCATCACGTAGATGCTGACTTGAAAGTTAGATAATGGTATCGCTTAAGCCATGGGCCCCAGGCTAGTTGACTGCCTCCTTCTTTAGCTTCTGTGGTCAGTTACATGCCAGCCACAGAAAGGGGCCCGCCTTGCCATCAGCTTGTGAGGATAATCCCCCGATGGCTACAGTTGTGGGTTGGTATCCCAGCCAGTCTCTCAATTGCTATGCAACCTCAGCAAGCTAAGTAAGTTACCTGCCTGCTCCCTGCAATTATTTCCAAAGATAACCCTTAATATTGTTTGGGGTGATGTGAAATTATTTCCTTAGTGGTTATCTTTTAGCATTACATATTAAAATGTGTTAGTGATTCAAATTCAAGTATTAATATTTTTGTTAGGGAATATGTACTTTTAAATTTTAAGAGAATTTGGCTTGTTAAATTCATGGGTCAGCCTTGTGATTCTTAATATATGTAAGTGAACAGTTGATTAGACATAATTTTGAGTTAGAACTGTAAGTTTGTAAACAATATTGGAATATTTTATAGAGCCCAAGAATCATGATATGTGGATGTTTATTTAAAAGAATTACCTACATTTTTAAAAAGGTTTTGTTTGTCAGTCAAATAACTAGAGGATTTAAAAGAGAACTTAGTATATTAAGTTTATAAATGTAGTTTAAAGCATTTAAGTGAGTGTAAGTTAACGTTATAATGGCCTTTTTTTAAATAATGGACTTTTTTTTAAAGTGATAGTGTAAAGAGAATAATAAGAAAACTAAACTTGAAATCTTAAGAGTGAATAGCATTTTGAGTTGTGAATGTAACAAGTGGACAAATAAACCAGAGCGCTTGGATAACCTTTTGTGCTCACTTCCTTTCCGGCGTTGGACAGAAAACCCGCACGCTAAACCATGAGCCCGGGTAACCAGCGTGCTGGCACCGTGCTGACGGAGCTCCAGGGCGGCGGAGCAATGTGGCGCTTGGTTAGACCGTGCAGCCTACGGGCTCCTCCTCTGGGCTTCTGAGATACTGAAAATGGTTTGTGGGTCTCAGTGACTTGTCTTCCGGGACCACGACTTGCCATTTACTTACATTAGACCCCTCTCTTATGTGTGGAATTAACTTCTTCATTGAGCATTCGTTGAAATGTTATGCTTACGGCTGAGAGGCCTCATTTTAGTCACAAAAAGAGGAGTGAAACCTCAGAGATGCTGTTCCGAGGACAGTGAATTAGTCTCAACGTGAATAGTGAGTGAGTGGCTGATCTTCAGGCCTGACCTCTGAGGTAATGTCTCAGAACTGAGTTTTCAATAAAATAGATAAAGAATTTTTATTACGTTTCCTGAGCTGGAAACACATCCATCCTCTCATTTTGCTGGACAATGTGTTTACCATTAAGGGCCGGCCGGTCTCCGTGAGAGCTCGAGGCAGCCAGGAGGGCATGCAACCCTGCCGCAGGGGGAAGTGAAGCTTGGCTGGATCCCAGCTGTATTACAAGTCCTGGTGGAGGTGCTGCCCTTTTGCCCTTGTCCTTGGGAAATCCATCAGTTCCTAGAGCTGCTAGAGATTGCAAGACATTATCTCACTCAGCCCTCTGACTCCAAGTAGGAATTTACTTAAATTACCTCTGGCAAAGGACAATGTCTTCATGTACTACTTGTATAATTCAAAATTAATTTTAAAGATGTGTTTTTAAAAATTACCTGTGGGAGGTTTTGTTCTACCTACTCCTACAATCTGCTAACCTATGGGAAGTAATGATGATAAAGATAATTAGAGCTTACACATTTTGAGCATTTTCTGTGTGCCAGATACTGAAGTAAAAACTTTCTATGCAATCACTTATTTAATTCTCACAGCTACCCAGTGGGGCAGATACTGTTATTGTCTTCATTTTACAAATGAGAAGACCCAGAATTAGAGCTCCCAAATGGAAGGAAGAGCTGGGATTTGAAACCTGGGTTTGTCTCATTTCAAAAGCTGTGTTCTCAACCTCTGTGTTATTCTGCCTTCACCAGCTATGGTACTTAGTTTGTCTTCTAAATGTGTTTTTCTTCTGGGAGAAAATAATTAGGCTATATAAAGAATTATATGATCCAGTGAAAATTGAAAGATTTGGGGGATTAAGATGTTAATGTTATTCCTATGAATCTTACCTATTATTAACATGTGCAGTGTATATGACTGGAAGGAAGTATTTACTCACATGGTAAAATTGGTATAAAAGTAAACAGTTTGCATAGTTCTGCATTTTCTCCCTTCGTCACATATCCCGTACTGCTTCCATACTTGTCTTAAGTTTTAGTTTTTTCTTACTATGTGAAAAAGTGGAGAAGCTAGACGAGTGAATTATCAAGCCCTCATGGAAAGAGTTAGGAAACAAACTTACAAGAGAACAATGATTTGAAGTACAAGTGTGGACCTTTATTCTTGGCTCCATATGTGTTAGAAGGCTCAAAAGTTTACAAGGCACCCTGGGTAGGACCCTTTCTCTCTCTGGAAGTCAGCATCAATGGAAAGCACAGACCAGGGTGGCTTTGGTGGCTGTGTATTATGCAGGGCAGGGCTGCAACCTGAAAAGTAGAGTCACTTCTGAACTGGAAGAAGAATTGCCTATTTATTTGGTTAGTGCATATAATAGGGTGTATGTGGTTTATCTTCACAATATTTTTGTAGTTGGCAGTGTCGAGAATTGCATTCTATTTTAAATTCTGATATCCTCCTTAATTTAAGAGCACCTCTGGAATTAACTCTCATTTCTCCATGGCATATGAAAGTCTGAGAAAGTAGTAGAGATTAAAGTAAATTCAACCCCCAGCCTGGCCTCTGGTTTCCAGGCTGGCTACGGTGAGAACTGTCAGGGAGATAGATGGGGGCTCTAAGGTTTCCTGGAGTTTTCAGCCATGTGTGGGCACCACATGTGGTGTGTTCAGTGAATACAAATACAAGAACACATGCTGTTTCCATTAGGGACACATCAGACCCCTCTCTGTCCCCAGCCTTGCTGCAGAGTTGAATGGGTCATTTATCATAGGCCACTTACTGATACTGACTGGTGCCCAGGCCCTGCTACAAGTAAGCAGCAAAACACTGTGACTTAATTCTTTTAGAATGCTTATCATACAGTGATATTATTTCTTAACAATTCACAAATTCATATGCAGAGAAGCAGTTTAACTAGCTGCTTATAAAGTGGGTTGTATTTAAAATGCAAATCTGTCTATGTTCCTTAAACCTTTCAATGACAGAGAGTCAAAGTCATTCAAGACTGGCTTCCACCTTCTCTGCAGCCTCATCTTCTTTGCCTTTAGAAGTCTGAACTGCTATTCGCTCTCCACATATATATAAGTTTTGGCCTTGCCTTGACCTTTACTTTGTTCCTTTTGTTGACAAGACCTTTCTCTGCCTTCTTTGTCAAAGTAAAGCATCTCATTTTATAAGACTTAGGTCAGCTATCACCTTGTCCAGCAAAGCCTTCCCTATTTCTCTTCCCCCAGACTGGGTGTAGCATCCCAATCTGAGTGCTCAGAGAATGGTGAGATGTCACCTGTCAGGTAGCTCTTCTTGCACGGTACTGAAAAACTGTCTCCGTCTCTGCCTCACGGCGTGAGCAGCCTCGGGTGCCCGGCCCAGTGCTTTGAGCAGTGAGGAGGCAGCCACTACTGATTCCTGAACTGAGTTGAACTGCCTTGTAAGCAGCTCCGAGCTCCACTCAGGCACAGTCACATATGATTCTCATTACATTCCTCATCCCAGTGCCTTACACACCCGCACCATGAGAAAGTTCATACCAAAGAACTGGCCGACAGTGTGACTCCCTCAATTTTCCATGACTGAAGAGCCCAGATACACAAACTAACAATCTGTTTTCCTGCGCGAGTGTTGCCATTAGAAACACGAGTGCTGTCTCCGGTGGCCCTCGCAGGCCCCCAGTAGCCACATCGTCTGTCGTCTACACTTCAGAGGAAACTGCTGTCTTAGAAAGGGTGCCTGGTATCTGGATGATGTTAAAGATTTCCCTGTTTGATTTGGCGTGGCTGCCCAGGGTCGGACAGATCTCGTGCTCAGCCAGCGTTCTCACGGAGTTTCTCACTGATTCAGTGTGCGATTGTACGCTGTTGACTTTCAAGAAACGCATTTCATTCCCACCCAGGTGCTGTGACACGTGCAGAACAGTTTAAAATGGTATAGCTTGTCCCCAGCTTATTATTTTATTCTATCTTATTATTTTTACTAGTTTGTCATACTTGGTCTTTCTTCTCCTTGTCATTTCTTGAAGAAGAAGTCACGTACAACAGAAAAAATTTGGAACTTTGACGTTTAAGACCTAGGGTGAAAGGTGAACTTCACCACTTATTAGGCTGTGATTGGCTGTGGCTTAGCTCCTTTGAACCTCAGTTTTCTCGTTTGGAAATGGGATGGTTCCTATGTCATGGGGCAGGTGAGGATTTAGACAGAATGATCACTAGGATCGTGACTATATGCAGCTATGCTGGGGTCTGTGTGGGGTATAAGCTACTGATGTGGAAACGAGTATGTAGCAGTTACACAGTGTTATGTGAGAGGTGGCAAGAGTAGCTCCTTGAAGAATCACAGTGTTTAAAGACCAGGAAAGAGCCTCAGAGACTATCTAGTTTGATTTCCCCCTAAAAAACAAAGTTTACACCCTGATTATGTCATTAACTATATTGCCTCAGATTCACTTCCATATTCTATAAAAACAGAGACATTATTAATATCTGTTTCTCTACTCTACAGAAGTGGTCTATGGTTGAAATGGAGTTATTATTATGTGCTAGCAAATACTGGTATTAGTATTACTGTAATTAATAGCAGTTACATAATCTTCCTACTGCATTTTGGTTTTATATTGAATATAGTCTGTGATTTTTTTCCCCATCATGAATCATGGAAAACTGTTAAAATACTTATTCAGTTCTCATACATCTGTTAAAGAAAATTTCTGCTTCTAAACATTATCAAAACCCCAAAGGGAAGCTACCGTTCCCTGCCATTTGTGAATGTAAGCATGACTTCAGAAAAACAACTTTCCACAAAATAAAAATGATGGTCTGGCCCGGTTTCTCTTTCTACATTCTGTTCTAGTGAGCTCTAAGGGCATCTGAATAACAACTGCTTTCTCTGTTAATACATAATGTCTCCACTTGAACTTATCTTGCTTGTAGGCACGACACAAGCAACATCAAGGCTGGGCACTCTCAGCAGACCTCCCTCTAGGTGTATGTGGACAGCCAGCGAGATCACTTTCACTTCACTGAGCTGTGAAATTGACACCAAATTGTGCCATTAGCTCATTTCTGAAGGGTATGTTGTGCTGGATGTTCTCTTCTTGCTTGCATGGTACATGAAAAAAAAATGACAAGATAAAAATGTCCCATAAATGAGCATGAGTGAGGAAATTTAGATGTAATTTGTCATGAATTAAAACATTGAATAATGTATCAGGAGTCCCTGGAAGCAGAGGTGCTGCGAATTCAGAACATGTATTTAGTACTTAGGGAAAAGAAAATGTGGAGCTTTAGGTTTCTCTTTTGAAGCTTTTAAGATTTTCCTTTGCCTTCTTTATACCCTGCTAGCCAGAGGACAGTCTCTTTTGCAGTCAAGTGGTTTAGTAGCACTTATCTATATGTTCACTGATGTAGGTGTAGAGGTATGTTTATGGTGAGCCTTGTCCCTCCCATAATTAAATCCTTCTTTGTCTGCTGCTTGATTAGAAAATTGAGAAAGATTATTTCTCAGTCACATCTCCCCCTGCAGTTGAAAGGTGGCAAAGGGTAGCTGTGACTGTGGCGATGGGAGGAGATTTGTCTGGATAGAGTCCACGCCATCCTTGCGAAGGCGGTCCGCGTGGTGAAGGCGACTGCTCTGTCGAGCTTTTGTGCCCTCTCTTTGCTCGCCTCCCAGACCTCTCCTTCGCTGTCCCTCGCTCACCTCCCGCAGGCTTTCACTTAGACCTGCTGCCGTCCTGCCTGTCCCCCTTCCCTGCTTCGTTTTCCTCACAGAACTTACCACTGTCTACCTCATTGCCACGTTTACTGCTTCTTGACACATTATGTGTTTCACATCGTAACATCTCTGAAATTGGAAGTCGTCTAACAATCAACGACATCTTTGATTCTAAAAAATAGATATGTGTATTAGTTTCTTTATTTTTCCCACCTCTAAAATGTAGGTACCATGTGGGAAAAGAGTTCTGTTTATATTGTGCTTTCTGTATCTCTAGTGCCTATAACTGCCTGTCACATAATAGGTGCTCAATAATTATTTGTTGAATAAACTGTCTAAGTTCAAGGGATTAGGGGGAAAAGCTATTCTACATTTTTTCCTCTATCCTTGTCTCACCCTCCCTGCCTCTTCCCAACTCCTGTGCACCTTTATCGTAGCCTGCTTGTCTTCTCTGGGCCAGAGGACACTCTCATTTTACCTGGCTCCAATCCCATATTCCTTGTGAGAGCACTAACGCAGGGAGCTGGGGTGTACATTGGGTAGCTAGCTGTTCCCTGTTCCCTATAACCCAAGCCTGAAACTCTAGGGATTTCCCTGCTGGCTCAGATCTCACTTTGTCTGGCTCTAGTCCGCACTCATGACAGGAGCATCAGTGCTCACACTGTGTTAGGGCAGCACTTTTCAAACTCTCTGTGGCTAAGGATCCATTTTAAATTTCCAGTCCATCACAAATGGACACAATCTGTAAAATACAAAAGAAAAGCAAAAACGAAAAACCCTGTAAAAAATGAAATAATAGTTTTTAAGAGGACAGATATACACTTCTCAATTTGTGAATGGTTAGATTAAATAGATGTAATATTACTCTGAAAAGTTGATGGAAACATTTCTAAACGCTTATTCTCAATGTCTGCGCATGTCTCGTTGCAGACCAGTAGCAGTGCCAGCCTGCAGACCACAGTTTGAGGAGCTCTGTGTCAGGGCATGACTGACGTCACTTTAGTCCTTAGCGCAAGTCTGTCTGCTTGTTTTTACTTCTGCCTTTTATAGACATTAATGTTCATAATTAAGACACTAATTACAGTTGGAACTTATCTAACTCAGTTCAGCACCAGTAATTTGTTGCTTAATGGAAAAATTCACTTAGGATAGGATCACAATAAGTATACATACAGGCATATTGTTTCAGCTGAAACAAATGTAAAAAAACATGGACCCAGCAACTTGAAGTTGTGGAACTGATGCCTTTTCCTTAACGCTGGCCTTAGAGTTCGGCAGAGGTGTTCTTACATAAATAACACTCATCTACAATTTCAGTTTCTTCGAAGAGATGCAAGAACTGAGCGTATCATTTGTAAAGAAATCTGAATGCAGAACATCTAAAGATTTTTTTATTTGAACAGTATTTTATAGTTTCACTTAGAGTGAATTTGCCTCGAATTCATTCTTTCTAAAGTATTCAGTGTCATATTTTGAGAAACCGAGCTTTGGTTTTATACTCATAGTTCATCCGTTTACCTTACATCATGTAATCATGTAACAAATCCACATGACATAAGCTGGTTTGGGAGCAGTCATGATGCTCTTGGTAAGTGTTCCACACCGTTGGGTGGAGCAGAGGTGCTGGGGAGTGCTGGAGGGAGATGGCAGTCATAGGGGGTCGGCGGGCCAGTGCACTGGACAGTCCGTTCCACAGACGGAGCAGAAAGCAGGGGCGACTGTGTGCATTAGTATGCAGAGCCCTAGAAATAGTGTCTGCTATGCCATTTTATTAATCAGTACTTTCTTGTCTTCAGAGTACCACTTTTAAGCTTCTGCTGGTACAACTGCAATTCTGTCAAATGAATCTGTTTTCAGCCATCTTATTTATGATTGTAAATGCTTCATTCATATCCCAACTTACAGAAGAGCCTGGTCTTTTTAGTGTATAACCATGTAACATGTCCCAATCCTTTGTTTTACTTCCCTTTCTCTAGTTCCATGATCACTTTTTTACATTGTTGTAAGCAAACTATGTTAAGTCCTGTGCCTGAAACATGAAAGAAGATAAAGTCCATTTTTTGTAACTTTTTATTTTTACATAATTCTGAACTTACAAACAAGTTATAAGAGTAGTACAGCTGATCCTTAAACATTGCAGGTGTTAGGGGTGCAGACTTCTGATGCAGTCAAAAATCTGTGTATAACTTTGGACTTTCCCCAAACTTTACTAATAGCCTACTATTGACCCAAAGCCTTACCAATAACATAAACAGTTAATTAACACATATTTTTATGTTATATGTATGATGTACTATATTATTACAATAAAGTAAGCTAGAGGAAAGGAAATATTATTAAGAAAGTAATAAGGAAGATAAAGTACATTTACAGTCGTTAAAGAATTTGCACATATGTGGACCTGCACAGTTCAAACCCATGTTGTTCAAGGGTCAACCTTAAAAGAACTCTCATGTGCCCTTGACCCAGGTTCAATAATTATTGTGACTGACTTGTTTTATCATATCTTCTCTCTCTCCTTATACTTTTTATCTTGAACCTTTTGAGAGCAAATTATGGGCATTTACCTTTTATCCTTAAACACTTCAATTTACATTTAGTGAGAATAAGAGCTTTTTTTTTCATATTCAGATTTTGTCAGTTGTCCTAATAATGTTCAATCTGGCTTTTTTTTCCCTGGCCCAGGATCCAATCTAGGATTATACATTGCATGTAGTTTTTGTCTCCTTTGTCCTTCTCTAATCTGAATAGTTTCTCAGCCTTTCTTTTTCACGATCTTGATGTTTTTTGAAGAGTATCGGCCATATCTTTTGCAGAGTTTCCCTCAGTTTGGGTTTGCCTGATGTTTCATCATGATTAGATCTCAACTATGCACCTTTGGGGGGCTGGAAGCCCACAGGAGCGATGCTGGCTCTTCCCAGGGCGCCCTGTCAGCGGCCACGTGGCATCGGGGCCTCATTCCTTGGCCGGTGAGCTCTGGTCACTTACCTCAGCAGGAGCCTACCTGGTTTCTCCACTGTGAAGTGACTTTTTCTTTATAATTTCTAAGTAATTTTGAGGAATGCACTTTGAGACTAGACTATGTATGTTTCCTGTTTATTTTTTTCTGGTTTTGTTAGTTGACACTGACAAGAAGGAAGAGTGATCACTTTTCCACCCTTTATTTATTCATTTGTATCAGTGTGGTCTCATGGGTTCTTGTTTTATTTTTTATTTTGCTCAATAGGCTACAAGTCTGTATCTCTTGTTATTTAGTTTGATTTGGTGCTCAAATGGTCCTAGACTTGGGAGCCCTTTTAAGCTAATTTCTATGTCCTTTTGATATGTCTCCATTATTCTTTGAGTTTGTCTTCACTTTCTGGTTCCACAAGATGTTCCAGGCTCACGATCTGCCCCCAAGTAGATCATGGATAATGGAGTGCAGGCACCAGAATCAGCCATTTCTCCAGTCATTCCTGGTTCTTTTCAGAGGGAAATGGTTTTAAGAAATCATGATCTCAGCCAAAGGTGTGCTCATTTCTAATAAATTATCAATGTTCCTCTCTGTAAACTAAGCTAGAGGGGGAAAAGTGTGTATATAATATCTGTATCTATCTATCTATATGCTTGTGCACACAGAAATGTAGAAATAGACACGTTACATGTGGGCATACATGTGCATATATATACACACATAGTATATGTATAGCTATTTTTACATGTAACACTATGAAAAATTTTGTATTAACAATCGTGAGTCCCTATAGATGCTCCCAGTTCCAGCCCAAACCATAACTCAGTTTATTCTAGGCTTTCTTCTTTTCATATTTGTAACTCCCTTCTTCAGCAGTGAGAAATCTGACTTCCGTTATCCTCAGTGTGTTTTCTCAGTCCTTCAGTGTACAGGGAAAGTTGTTTCAGAAGCACTAATCTACACCAGTATGAAAAACAAGCTCCCTAACTGGAGTTCAGGAGTTATTTAGGATTGTTTTTATCTTTGCCAGAGGCACATAGTCAAAAGTTCAAAAGTTTGATTTACACATTTCCTGCGTTAGTTCCCATTCTTTAATATAGTTGTGTTATTCATTCTAAATACAGTTAGATTCATTTGTTTCTGTTATATATAGTGAATAGAGTTTAGGGATGCTACTAAACATCCTACACTACACAGGACAACCCCCCACAACAATTATCTGTCTCTGAATGTCAATACAGGCATACCTCGTAAATGTTGTAGGTTCAGATCCAGACCACTGCAATAAAGTGAACATCCCAGTAAAGCGAATCGTATGGATTTTTTGTTTCCCAGTGCATATAAAAGTTGTGTTTACACTGTACTGTAGTCTGTTAAGTGTGCAGTAGCATTATGTCTACAGTATACATACCTTAATGTAAAAAGTGCTTCAGTGCTAAAAACTACTACCCTTCATCTGAGCCTACTGAAAAAAAAATGGTGCTAATATACTTGCTTGATACAGGGTTGCCACAAATTTTCAATTTGTAAAAAACACAGTATCTGCAAAGCATAGTAAAGCAACATAAAATGAGGTATTCCTGTGGAGTTTAAACTGAGAAACCCTGGTCTGTAAGCAGTGAGATCTCGGTGATGAAGGCACAGAGGGTAAATCTCAGGGGAGATTAGCATCTCCTTCAAGGAAATTTCTTCAGGAGATGTTGTGACAGGCTCTCAGGCAAGACTAGCTAACCCTTTGGGGCTTGAGTGCCTCAGCCTCATCATAATACACCCGCATGTCTTCATTCGCTTTCCAGGGTCCCTTTCCTCTTTCCTTGATCTTCCCTGGGAGAGCCTGGGAGAGCACCTGGAGGAAACCCTTCTCTGTCTTCTGTGTTCCCTAGGGGCTTTAGGCTATTATGCTAAGCCTTTAATAGTTTGTTAAAACGTTTTAGTTTAATCCATCTCAGGTAAGCAGATGCTCAGGCTCTGTTTCTCTTTGTAGTTGCTGTCTTTCACTGGATTTCAGATTAGTTGTCTGCCCTGTGACCTCCAGGTCTGATCAGTTTGAGAAAAGACATTTATTTGTATTTTGTTCAGCTTTAAAAAAAATTGTAGGATGGAGTGATACTCTGTCTAGTTTTCTGTGTTTCTGAGCTGAAATCAGAAGTCATTAGCCACATTTTAAGCCACGTGTAGCTACTGGCTACATTACTGGGCAGAGAAGGTTCTAGAACACCAATATTTCTATCATTGCATAAAGTCTATTGAATGGCACTGTGTTAGATAGAAGGGAAACTGGAGAGATGACAAAGAAAAAAATAAAAATTCTCCTTTGGTCATAATGGAATAACTAGGACTAGACTAGTTCTTCTACTGTAAACAACTAGAACACTTGCCAATCTACACGAAAAACACTGTTTTCAGACATGGAACAAATAGTGCGGGATTGTGATCCCAGGGAGAGGAAATAAGAGAATCAGACCTTACAGGTACCCTGGTTTTAGCGGGACTTTATGGGTCATGGTGCAAGAAGCAAAACCCACATGGGGCCCAGTGGTCCCACTGAATGGAAGAAAAACAGACCGTAGTCTGAGGAGTCTAAGTGTCTGGAAGTGGTGGAGCAGAGACCGCAAGGGGTGATGAAGGAAGGGAAAGACCTCCAGAAAGCAAGGCGACATACGGATCCCTTGAGTCTTTGGGTGAACACTAAGCTGTATCTGCACAAGGCTGGTTTCCATAAGGCCAAACAAAAATAACTACTGGGGAAGAAAAAGTCAACTACTTGCAGACTATATTGAACAACTACCAGAACTGCCACAGGGCTAGACTAGAAAGACTTTGTGGAGCACCCCGAGGATTTAGTAGAGCCCTAAAAAACTAGGAGTAGGACTACACATCCCTGGTAAAGGCTATGCTTCACACATCCTAACAGACTGAAAAAGAAGTCTTGAAATAAACTGATCTGCAAGTAAGTGATACAGATGATGGAATTAACAGACGAGTCCTTTAAAACAGATACTGAAAATATGTGCAAGGATTGAAAGGAAAACATATGATATAATGAAGAGACAAATGGAAGTTATCAGAAAGAACCACATGAAACTTCCAGATTGGAAAAATATAAGATTGAAAATGAAAAATTACTGGATGGGCTTAATAACAGATAGACACAGCCAAATAAAAAATTTTTAAAAAGAAAACCCTAAAGATGGAACAGCAGAATCCGTCCAAACTGAAGAAAAGGAAAGATGGCCAAGGCAGTGAATAGAGCTTCAGTGGCCTGTCGGCCATGTCCAGGGGTTTCTCGTATGTATAACTGAATTTCCAGAATAAGGGGTACAAATACTGAAGAAATAATTACCAAGGAATTTCTGAGTGGCATGAAGATTATACAACCAAGAAGGGCAGTGAACCCCATCCATGCAGGATGAGCATTAAGTGAACCACACCAAGGCACACCATAGCCAAACTGCTGAAAACAGATAATCAAGAGAGTGGCTGAAGAGCAGCCAGAGAAGAAAGACACTAAATACATGGGAACAAAGATCCGAGTGATCGTTGACTTCTCATCAGAAGCAATACAAGCCAAATAACCAATAAAATGATATCTTTGAAGTGTTAACAGAAAAACAAAGTCACCCTAGAATTCTATATGTAGCAAAAATATACTTCAAAAATGAAGATGAAATAAAGACATTTCCAGGCAAATAAAAGCTGAGAAAATTGTCGCCAGCAGACTTCCACTAGAGAAGTGTTAAAGGAAGTAGTTCGGGTGGAAGGAAAATAAGAGCAGAGAGAAACATCAACAAAGGAAAGAAGAGAGCTTAAAATGCAAATATATGGATGAATAGGTCGACTTTCCCCCCACTTATTTAAAAGATAATTGGATGTGTAAAGCAGAAATAATAGCAATGTATTATGTGGCTTATAACATGTTGAAGTAGAGTATATTACAGTAATAGCTCAAATGACAAGACGGGGAAATGAAGGTACACTGTTGTGAAGTTCTTATGTTACACATGAAGCAGTGTTTGTCCAAAGCGAAAGGTGTATGCCGTAAACGGGAGCAGGTTTTCTCAACTGGAGTTCCTCATCTCAATCACAGAACACAGAACATTGAGTAACCGTGGTCTCAATTCTCCTAAGGACAGAAAGTAATTAGTACCATTCTACCGTACATGGGAGAGTTAAAACATGCCACACGGTGGCTGCCTCAGGTCACTGGGCCTTAATTCTGCCCTAGACTCCCAGTTGAAGGGAGCTGTGGTAGCAACCACAAAGAAAGGGGAGGGGGTTATAGGGAATGAGAGAGAGAGAGAGAGAGAGAGAGAGAGAGAGAGAGAGAGAGAGAGAGAGAGAGA
>PVKM010007122.1:14012-42450 GCA_004027735.1 Carollia perspicillata | reverse complement strand
AGTCATGAGCAATAGTACCAGAGCAGTTTTAGCAAAGTGATAGATAGATGATGGGAAACTGAGGAATGGAAAATACAGACGATGTTTGCCAGGAGTTGATTGGAAATTCTAGAGTTAGCAAAATCAGGGAATAAGCTTATGGGCCAAATAGAGGTGGGGCTGAATTTTTGTTTGTTTTGTAATTTTTATTTTAGAAAGAAGTCTAAATATTTTTGTGGACTAAAAGGAAAGTGAATAAAGAAGAAAAAATATGTGGCAGGTTAAAGTAATGAAAAAGGAAAGAGACATGATAAAAGGAATAGATGGAATCTTGGTGTCTTCATCTGAGACAGAAAAAGGTAGCATTAAATACTGCCATTTAGAAGTAGAAAGAGTTGAGGTTATGAGTTTTTACTTTATAGCCTTCATTTGATATTTATTAATAGGAAAACATTTCAAATGCTGAGAGTTAAGAACTAGGAAGTCAACACTGGAGACTTAATATGAAAAAAAGTTCACATTGAGTGTGCATTACCATGCCCCAATCCTTGGGGCATCAGCTTCCCCAGATAGCTTATCTCATAAAATCCATACATCTTTGGCAAGTTCTGTATTAAAATAGGGACTATAGTTCACAGAGGAGGAAGCTGAAGTCCAAAGACATTAAGTACTGACCCAAAGTCACACAGGCAGTGGGTAGCCGAACCCAGATTTAAAATTTCGTCTGTTCAATTTCAAAGCCTGTATTCTTTCCAGTACATTATTTTATCCCCTATCCCACCTCCACAATATTAGTGACTTGGGACATTCAAGGAGAGTTATAAAAGACTAAAAATATGACTCACTACACTGTAAGTGGGCTCATCTGAATAACAGTGGTGAGAACCAGTATTCTCTCATTGTCTCTAATGATATTCATCAGTTGAGCAGCAGCAGTGGAAAAAATGAAAGCTTTAAATGAATCGGGGTTAGTACATTGTAAATGTGAATGCATAAAGAAAAAAGTGGTTTGTGGTGGTGTTTTGTGAATCACTGCAGTGAGGTCTCTTCTGGAAGGGTTGGAGAATTGACAGAATAGGACAATGTCTACAGACAGCTGTGGATGAAGATCAAGGTTAAAGGAAAGAGTGGAAGACTGGAAGACATGGATTTGTGCAGAGGATGCCTCTACAGACACAATTATTACCAGCATAATTAAATTATTTATATGACACTTCATAATTTACAAAATGCCTTAATATGTGTACATTGCTGCATTCGGGCAAGAAGTGCTGCTGAATGGAACTGGCCTTGGACCACGGAGCCCAAGTGTGGCCATCACTGTGCAGCTTTAAGAAGCAACTTAACTTCTTTTCACTTTTCTCATTTGTTAGATAAAAGTAATAATTCCTCCCTTGTGGGCAGTTATGAGAATCAAAGCAAATGACTAACATCATCTGGCCCATGGGATGTACTCGATAAAGAGTATTATATTTATTAAGGCTCTTATTGAGATGATTTAATTCTTACATTAAGGCATATTCACTGATAGCAAATTTTAGATTTAGAAGATGCCATCATCTCATTTTACAAATGGAAAGAAAAGGGAGATTAGAGAGAAGAGTGCACTTTCCTGAGGAGGTTGAGTGAGGATAAAGCTTGTTGATTTTGTTTCAAAATTTTATTCCAGAAAAAAACTGAATCTATATATTGATCATTCTATATAAACTACCAAAATCTGACAAATGTTTCATATATGAGAATATGGGTAGACATACAAAACCACATTTAACATTTTAATGTTAGAAGGAGGAAGGCAATTCTTGGGGAAAAAAGAAAGGTTGACACAGAAGTTTCCTTATTCCAAATACAAAAAGGAAAAGTGATTTAAGGGGAAGAGAAAAACTGGGGGATCCGTGCTCTGCAACGGCCCTGACGGGGCAGTGTAGAAAATGCTGATGGAAACTGCGCCGCTGGTTTAAAGGGGGTGCGGGGAGGACACAGCACCCAAGCGCCCTGCCAAGTGATACTGCTCCCCATCATCAGGGGAATAAAAGGGCTTCATTCTGTTTGAGTCTGTTACAGTCCTTTGCTCCATTTTCTTGTAGGAAACTCATGGTGATAAATAGCACATCCAGAATCCTGTAGTCCTAGTGAACTTCTCTACCCTCTTCCTTACCTTTCTCTGTCCAAATTATCTATACGATTGCTCAAAATAAGTTTTCTGGAAAATATATCTACACCGAAGAGTTTTAAAAGTTAACACAGTAAATAAGTATAACTGGAGTTTACTTGCTTTAAAATATATTTTAATTTCCCTTTGGAAAATATAACCTGACAAAAGTCAATTTGCCAGACTGAAAATATGCATCATTTTAATTAAGCCAATATTTTAATTAGACTACCAAATTTAACTCTATGTACATCTGTTCTATATCATGTTCATAATTAGCAATGGTATAGCATGCGTTTGAATTTTTAACTAACTTATCTTGAATACACTAATAAAATTCATTTTAGTTGTACAGGACCAACATATTATTCAATCATCTAATGTTACTCAAATGTATTAGCGAAAATACTCTTGAAAACAAGGAAGTCTGACCAGGCTAACACATTTTCTCCTTAGAGTCATTAAGTTTCAATGAATGTCAAATGTATCTTTGGAGTTAGGGAATTTTGTTAGCATCTTAAGAAATACTTTCCAAGGTTTCTCTGTAATCTCAAGAGGATATTTAAAAACTAAATTCATTTGACATTACTTCCCACCTAGAGAAGACTAATGTGGCTACCATAAAACATCCACCATCACTCAACAGCCGTCACATAAGAAAAATGAATCATCTGCATGCCACAGCACCATAAATGTGCAAAGTGACAAACCATGATAACCAGTTATGGACATGAGGCACAAAAGTCTGCATGTAGGAAGTCTCTGCTTTTTCTATGTAATGAACTTCTATTATGAACACTATGCATTATGTTGTTAATGTTCCTTATATAAAGAGTTATGTCAGAACTATATCTCAAAGCTCAAATATGGAAATGATAAAAGTAGTTAATTTTATTGAGTACTTACATCATTAATTGGCTAGATTTTTAATTTAAATATGCTTTTAATTATACTTTATATTTAAAAATAATATTTAATATTATATGTGTATGTAATTCTCACTACTGACTCTATGAAGACAGTATTATTGAAATTCTTATAAGATATCTAGTTAAGTTACAGTGAAAAATGAACACTCAGGTATTCCTAAATCCAAAGCTTATGCCATTAATGTCTACACTTGTCCCTCCTAATGAGAACTATATAACACAGTTTTTTGCCTGGACTTATTTTGTTGGCTAGAAGGTCAATATCATAATCAATAAATATTGGTTTTATTCTCCTTTCCTGTTCTTGTTTTCCTATCACCTCTTTTTACCTAACTGTTTGTTCTCTTCCACCACTTTTCCCAGTTCTATTTTTGACCCTTGTTTTAAATTTCCTATCAGTTTTAAAAGGCACAGTTACCTTCCACTGAGTATTTTCTCTACATTCAACACTAAACTGGGTATTTTACATTTGCTCCCTCATGGAATCCCCAACAAACTCCCTCTGGCAAATGTCAGGCGTCTCTTAAATGGCCAACAGAAGACAACAACTCAAGAGTGACTAAAAATTTCTAAGTCTCAATTAATACATAAAAAAATGCTCAACTGTATCAGTCCTGAAGAAAATGAAAATTAAAACCACAATGTGATATCACTTCATACACACCAAAACAGCTTTTAAAAAAGATAATACCCTGTATTGTCTGTGGAGTGCAAAGTACCTACAACACTCATACATTTCTAGAAGCATGAAATTGGTAGAATATCTAGAAAACAGTTCAGTACTATTTGCTCCAGCTGAACATATGCATCCTCTATAACACAGCAATCCCTCTCCTACAGTATACTAAGCAAAAACATGTACATATGTTAACGAAAAGACACGCACAAGAATGTTCATGCCAGCACAATAATAGCACAAAAGCTGTAACAACCCAAGTGATCAGCAAACGAATGTGTAAATATATTGATATATCCAGACAAAGAAATACTACACAACAATGAGAATACACGCACTACAACTAGACACAACATAGATTATTCTCACCATATTATTAAGCAAAAGAAGCTAGAAACACACACATAAATATGTGCTGAGTGACTTCATTTACATAACATTGTAAAAGAGGAAAAACTAATTTATGGCAACAGAAGTCAGAAAAGCCATTATTTGGTGGGGGGGGGGTGATGACTTTAAAGGAGGAAAACAGAGATTTGGGGATTCTGATGATGTTTTTTTATTTCTTGATCTGTATCCTGGTTACATAGATGGGTTCAAGTTCTAAAAATGAATCATGGGCATATTTTTGATCTGCACAATTTTTTGTATGATTTTTATCAGTTGCCAAAAAAGTACACCTAAAGTCTGTTTCTGTTGTCTGTGCTATGCTGCTTACTTTATGTTCTACTGACCAGAAAATTAAAAATAAATTATCTATTATTATGTTATCACAAAACCTGTTCAAGAGTCGACAAAATTTACATGAATAAAAGAAAAAATGTGTGTGAGAGGGTACTTATAAATTCTATCTTATAACCATTTTAACCAATTTCTTCCTTTGGGTTTGTTAGAATCTTAAATAGAGTTCTACATCAAATATCAATGCAACAAAACCCATTCATGCATTAATTCACTCACTGACTCAATGATTCCACAATTACTACTAACTACAAGATTCTAAGCATTTAAGGGTTGTAAGGAAGTTTATAACCCTGTAGTCCTTGAGGAACAAATGCAAATGCCTGATCAGGGCCAGGCGGAGACGGCAGACTGGCGAAGAAGCTGGGTATATGTATTGTGTGAGAGGTGGGGACTGTGGAATACCGTTCATCATGAGCTCCTGTTGAGGAGTGGGGCAAACACTACTTAGCACCAACTGATTCTTTTCATGTTGGTCCAGTGGAAATCACAATCTATTATGTGAAACCAACCAGTTTTCAAATGCAAGCTCTATTAAATAAACAAACAAGAAAAGCAATTGGAGACAAACAGCACATCTGTGAGCTGAATCAGGCATATGGCTCTGGTTTATAACGTCTAATTGAACTGGAGACATGACTGCCTACTGGTCTATACCCACGAGCATCTCGCGTGCCCTTCAGATGCCCAACCACCCAAGCATCGGATTCATTCTCTGTCTGCTTCACTGTAGCCTCAAGATAAACAGTTACAAATAAATTACATTATGGTTTATTCTTACTGAACAATACTGTGCAGCCATTTAAATGAATGAGAGAATTACTATGCCCTAACAGATATATAGTAATGCCCATGAAGTTTTGTTTTTGAGTAAAAATAAACAAAACAAAACCTTCAGGTAGAATATGAATGTTTTGTTATTACGCAAACATCGCAGATATTTCAAAACATAAATATCAAACTATTAACAAAAAGTGCCATGGGAGAGGTGGGCAAAAGTCGTTGGTGGAGCACTTTCACGTTTTGGTTTTTGACTCCTTCCATGTGTTCATATTTTTAAGTAGAAAATAAGCCCTCACAGCAGAGCTGGCTGCTCCCTAAGGCTCTGACCTGCTACTTTAGTAACAGTTCTGGCCCAGCACAAGCCTCTCCTGGCCCCTCGGTCCCCAGGGGCCAACAGGGAAGTTGCTCGGCAACACAGTATCACCTGATTTCTCTCTTCGCCCTCCCTTTGCTCACAAACACCTGGCAGCTGACTGCGAGGCTCTTCACTCCCTGCATCTCACACACACAGAGAGGGGCAAGGAGAGCTGTGTGTGAAGTGTGGCAAACAGTCGGCCTTTCCAAGAGTTTCCATATGACCACAGTGGGACAAAAACCAGCAGAGAGAATCCTGTTTTCCTTCCCACCAGAAGATCATGTCACCAGCTTCCACTATTATGATTGACAGGAGAGAACAACCTGAAGGAACAACACTTCATTCTGAGACATTTCTGAATAACCTTAGGGATTTTAAAAACCACAGAAATTGACAGACTGCAGCTTGCTGGGGAAAGTGTCATGCTCACCTTTTAATGCTACCTTTTCTATCACCTGCACTGAAAAAAGCCTTTTGATTTGCAGTAAAGAACCCATAAAAAAGCAATGTGGTGAATGGCTGAGTGCCCAATGGACAAGACATATCATTCTTTAAAAACATTGGTCCAATTAAAGTTTTCTAAGCCTTCTTTATCTACTCAAGTTTTGTCATTTTTAAAGAACTACTGATATTTTATCTTCTTCTGATAGCTACTATGTTAGTGTAAATAAGTTCCTCTTTCACATTTAACTTTCAATATTTATTTCAATGTATAAAATATCTCCACCTTCCCTGCTTCAAAAAAAATGTCATGAGGTAATTTCTGTTTTCATTGCTAATAATTTCCGTTACATTTTCAGTCAAAAATACATACACGACCCCTGATCTACAGAATGAAAACCTTGCAGACTGAGGCCAAATCAAACATAAACCTGACTTCATAGGGTGATACATTTTACTTCTTAATCATTTATTTGAAATGAGAATATAAAAATTGACATAATTTCAAAAATATAAAACATTTCTATATATTATTTTTACATAAATGGATCCGGAAAATACAGACCAAGGGTTTTGTTACCCTTCAAAACAGGTGATCAGTAGGTTTATAAAACTATCTGGGTGCAAATTATAATCTGCACATTTTTGTTAAAAACCATTTGTAACATATAAAAATTATCTGAGAGTATAATTGTTCTAAGTACTCAATGTAAATTTTCATATACTTATTCTATTGAAATTGATAACAGCCACATTAGTTTTTTTAAAATTGTGTAAAAATTATTACCTTTATCATTTTTTCACCTCTTAGGATAACTGCAGCTAAATAAACAGAAATAAACAAGGACCTAACAGAAACCTACTGTAAGAACATATTTGGAAATCTTTGGAATTCTGTGGGTTTAGAAGCAGGGTGTGGCAAGAGCTGACAAACAAGATATCAAGATATGAGTATTTCTTTGTGGAAAACACAGAATATGAAATGAATGGCTCATTGATCTCAGTCATGTGGAACAGAGCACAAATGTAGTCATAAAGCCCTGATGAGTTGCTAAGCCTCTAGAAATTGTCATTAGTTTTACAGACTATCCCCACGAAATTTTCACTCTGTACTCTAAGTAGAAAGTAAAGTTTAGTCTACAATGGAACAAATATTAATTATCTGTGAGAAAAATATATCTGATAAAAATTCATGTATTTATAACATGTATATTTCTATTTTGCATACTAAAGTATTATTGCCTGAAAAGGTATTTTTAGTATTTATTTAACATAAAATTATTTTACATGAGATAATATATAAAACATATGACTCTAAAAAGCATATTTCCAAACAGTCATCTCTTAGAGCACACTAAAAATATTCAGTGACTACAAACAACTACAGACAACTAGAAAACATCATTTCTAGTGCATGAAATACAAATGTTAACTAACTTGGTAAGAACATTATCTGGTTACAGCTTCCAACATATTTTCTAAGAGACTTTATACTGGATTGATACATATATTCTTATGATTTTAAAGCTTATAATGTTCCAAATTAAATAGCTAAATTGCTACTTTCTGCACTAGAAGAAACATGTCAAAATCATTACTGAAAATTGAAAAAGTGAATTATTGCTTTTCTTTGGTGCCAAATATATTTGCATGAGTAATTTATTCAGCATAAATTAAGATACCCTGAGAAAATATATCCTACACTAATGAAACATGGCAGTAATTTATAGTCAATTGCTTATGCCCACAGGACAATCATATTTTCCCATGTTCGGGTAGACTAATTCTGGAGATGGCCCAAACATACCTTAATTTTTATGGTCCTTGCAAGAAAGAATGCAGGACTCTTTTAAGAGAAGAGACATGAACAAATTTAGAAAAGAATGACTTCATTTCTTCAGGATTCTTTTAAGAGAAGAGCCATGGACAAACTTAGAAAAGGATGACTTCATTTCTTACCCTTTACTGTGTGCTTTGCCTTACATCCCCCAGAAACATCCTGTTAAAATACTTGCACTAACACAATCTCCCTTTCATGCCCGACATATGTGAAGGATAGTGTGGTAGGCAGAACGCTAATCGCACTCTAGATTCCTACTGAACGTAAAAATGTCCTGTATAATGTCCCCCCCTTCGGTGGGGGCGGAACCTACAAATATGATCAGGTGAGAAACCACTGTCTAGATTTTAGCAATTTATATGCTACCAGTAGAGCAATTCTTTTGATTGGATTATGTTAAATGACTCCCTCATAGTCAACTGGACAGGCAGATTCTCCTGCTGGCCTTGAAGAAATGGACTGTCATGTCGTGATGGAGCCATGGGGCAAGAGACTGCAGGTGGGCTCAAAGAGCCAGCGCAGCCCCTGGGTGACAGCCATTAAGAAAACAGGAACTTGAATCCTACAACTGCCAGCAACTAAATTCTCTCAACAACCACAAGAATTTAGAATATGACTCTGAGGTCCAGAAAGATGACAGAGAGATCACAGTGTACCTGGAGAGGTCTGGAGCTGGGGGTCAGCTAAGCAGTGCCTGGACTCCTGCCCCACAGAAACCGTGAAATAATAGACGTGTGTTGTTCTTGGTAATTTGTGTCACAGCATAGAAAACTAATAATGGTGACATGCTAATATCATTGTGCTAAAGTCAGTGTGTTCTAAGTGAAACTTGGACTGTTAAATAATCAAAGTAATGTTAATTTTGTAAGTTCAAGGCCTTTGCCAATTCCCTAAAATATATATTTTGTACCTGAAACTCTGTTTTTTATCAGGACTTCTGCATTCAACACATAATTTCCATGTTCTTTGACAGGTGAGTAAATTATAGGTAGACATAAACTTGTAGTATTTTAAGTAGTACTTTACATTTGTATAGCATTTTTACTATTTGAAAGGTACTCTAAGATGTCTGAGAGGATAGCAACAGAGGCATACATTCTATTCTCCAAAAATTCTCCCAGAAAAAACATATGAATCAACCAGAAATGCAAAACTGGAAGCTCATTGACAATGCCTACAGCAAAACTAGCTATTAAGAATTTCCATGAGTCCCCAAGTAGCAGCAGGTGTGGACAAAGTACTGTAAGCTATAAACCACACAGAGTATAAATATCTTGCAGGGAAAAAAAACACACACAGAGAGAAAGAACCATGTTTTGTGAAACCTGAGGAAAAGAAGGAGCTATCAAATTACCAGTTAGTATTCAATGATAGTGTGGTGGCACTTTAGAATGACAGCTGAACCTGGGAGAGATTTTTGCTGATTTACTCCGTGGGCGATTGCAAGGGGTCTGTGGGAGGGATGAAGCCCTGCGAACCCTCAAAATTAACATGCTCACTTCTCTCCTAAGAAAAAACTGCAAGAGTAGAATGCAACTTTTTCAAGAAAGGGATAAAGAAGTTCAAGGAAAACGTAACATTTAGATAAAAGAGGAAGGTATCATAGCCAGAAAAATATAGTATATATGTACATAACTATAAAAAGTATATATATACATACATGTGTGTATAATTTCTATATTTTTAATACTTCCCAAAACAAGGCAAAATGCTGGGTTTTAGAATATAAAGCTAGATGTCTACTCTGTTTTAAAAGTATAGGAAAAGTAATTTGCTATAAAAAGAACAATAAAATATCATCCCAGCTGAATCCAGTACAATGTTATTATAAAAAAAAGAATAATGAAATTTCTTGAAAGACATGGCACAGAATGGGTGAGAAGCAACCATAATGCAGTACTTCAAAAGAAGCAAAACTAAAGAGAATGATAGAATAAAACAAAATAAATCTAATTTTTAAAAACTCAAAACTGAGGTGATGGAAATCAGCAACTTCTTTGAAATAAACATTTCAGAGAAATAAAAAAAAACTTTTGAAAATAAAGATTACACTAGAAGGGCATGTGGGCAAAATATCCTAAGAGTTTATGCCCTTTAAGGGAAACAAAAGTAAAAATACAAACAAATAGAAATAAAGGAAATAATTTAATCAGGGTGCTTGTTGCACAGGGGTATTCCATATGTGGAAATGATCTAGAAAGGTAGTCACAAACTGATGATTTATATTGTACTTCAATAAAAAATTAAAAGTAATGAAATGAAGAAAGAGGTAAAAGTGATTCAAGAGAAAGTTGGCTTCAATCTTTTATGCCAGAAGGTCATGGTTCACATTCATTTTACTGAAACTCCTCTCATAAATGACTCCAAAGGCTTTCTAGGTCCAGTGCCACTTTGCCTCTTTGAGATGTGTGTCATAAGTAACCACTCTCTCATGTCTGTGCTAGTCACTCCTTATTCATCTCCTTTGCAAGGTTTTCTTTCTCTGCCAGCCTTTCAAACATTAGCTCCTGGTGTTTCTGCACTCCATGTTCACCCGCTTTCCCTTTTCACTCAAATTGTCTTCCTAAGCAATGATATCATACCTAACGATCTCAGCCTTCTCTCTGTCTGTCTGTCTGTCTCTCTCTCTCTCTCTCTCTCTCTCACACACACACACACACACACACACACACACTGATTATTCTGAAATCTACATTTGTAGTTCAGGTCTATCTGCTGAAAAACAGCCCTTTAAACCCAACTTTTAATGACATCTCTCCACTGAACACCCAGTCCCCTCATTGACAAAACTGTTCCCTACCCGCCCCCTCCTTAAATGGTCATAGCCTCTTGTTTGACAAATAACTTAACTTTCTGTATCTACTAGGTGAACAAACCCTCCTTTCAACACCCCTGTGCATTTTTATGTCCTCCCCGATATTTCTTTTCTTTAATAATTCTGTTTCTGGATTATATAGGTAATTTACTACCATTATTCTGTCATTTTCCAGTCATTTCTTAATCTCCTACATTGTAATTACTCTTTCCTTTACTAAAACTGCCCTTTCTGTAGCATTAATGATGTTGAATATCATTGTTGAATGTTTCTTTCTTCTTACAAGTGTGATTCTGAATTTGCAATAACCTGTTTTGCCCTATACTACTCTGTTTGCTGTTTGTTTATACTTACATCCCTTAGACATTCTACTATCATCTAACTAATAGCATTTTCCAATTTACTCTAATGAGTGAAAGGGGAAAAGATAGAAAGAAAAAGCAAGAGAAGAAAAAAATAAGACAAGGATAGAGGACACCATTCAGGCTCCTTCAGGGACCACTTACTCTCCAGGGGTCGATAATTCAATCTATTGTGATACTAGGTCTATTCTGAGAACAAAGTCTCCTAGCTTCAGGACCAGTTAAAATAACTATATGTGGAAATTAAAGAATTGCAACTGATATAAGGAAAGGGGGCTGAATGGTAATGGAAAAATACAATTAAAAAAATGAGATGGGAAAAATTACAACGGAGAAATACTGAACACTTTTTATGTTCTCACAAAAACCAACTCTGATTCCTTAGCTCCCGCATGCTGTTAAAGACTTCTGTTTTTCTTCACAATCAAGAAATAAAATGGAATTTCAAAATTCCCTTTCATCAGCAACATCCAATAAAATATTAAGATTCATAAACTGCCCTGCCGAGCAGCCTCCCACATCAGTCCCACACTTCCTGTCCTTTGCTATTGCGGCAGCACTATCAAATACCCTTGTGGTCCTTTGATTTCTCTGTCTTTCATGTCTCTCTGCTTGAATTGATCCAAAATATTACTAATGTCATGTTAACCAAACACTCTGCTCAAACTCCTTCGTGGTTTTCATGTTATCTGTAAAATAACTACCGAATGCCACTGTCTAACGACAAAATCCTCCATCAGTCTGTCCTGGCTTTACCTGCTGTTCCTGAATCAATGAGATTAATGTCTGCAAACCTATCCCACATGTGCCTGCCCCTAAATTTTTTAATCAAACTATTTGGCTTGCCTATAATAATTTGTAATTTCTCATTCTCTCAGATAAAATTTTATCAAGTCTCCAAATGGGGTCTGGGGAATAAATCTCAGTGCTTTCATTACCATGTCCACAAGTTCCTCTTATGTGATATTCAGACTTGTTTTCCAAAATATGTTTTCAATCATATTTTTTAAAGATTTTATTTGTTCATTTTTAGAGAGAGGGTAAGAGAAGGGGAGAAATATCAATGTGTGGTTGCCTCTCAGGCACCCCATACTGGGGAGCCAGCCTGCAACCCAGGCATGTGCCCTGACTGGGAATTGAACTGGCGACCCTCTGATTCACAGCTCACGCTCAATCCACTGAGCTACATCAGCCAGAGCTCAATCATATTTAATACTTAGATAATTACATGAGAAAAATATTCAGTGTCATGTGTATGAGGGTGAACTACATGGAGTTCCACTTCATTTAATGACAATGCAGCTTGTATTGAAGTAAATGTCCCACAGATAATGATGATGAATGAGGTAAAAATATATAAAAACAACTAGTTGAAGGCACTGGAGGTTACTTAAGAGCAGACAAATACTGAACAGTTTTTAACTTAAGGAAACCACCAGATCATACTATGGGAAAGGCTACAATGAAGCAGAAAGCTAGAGATTTTTTAGCGTGGAAAGTCACAGAACAGAGATGTCAAGTGACAGATCAGCTAAAAAGCGAGAAGACATATCCAGAAACTGAGGGAGGCTCCCTGAAACCTGTGTGTAGATTCTCCCCCAAATCCTTGACTGACACATGACTTGGATGTACAAGCAGACCATGAACAACAGTGGCTGGAGAGACGAGAGAGATTTGTGGCTGCTGAGCATTGCAAGAGGGCTCTGAGTTTGAGTCCAGCCAGGTAAACTGCCTGAGAGAATAAAAATCAATCTCTTCAAAGGTAACAGAATCAGGATTCTGAATGGCAGCATATGATCTGTGATGTCCAGTACACAATAAAAATTACTGGCTATGTAAAGAATCATGAAAATATGCTTTATAGAAAAAAAGCAGTCAAAGAAAATTACTTTAGGCTGACCCACATGTTAAAACGAAAACCCAGGATTTAAAAAAAACAGTTGCTAAAAATATTTTCAAGGGCCTAAAGGAAAATATATTCATTATGAATAAAAACTGGGGGGAACGTTCAGTATGGAAAAAGAAAACATACAAACTAAATGTTGTAGAACTGAAAAGTACAATATCTGTATGAACCATTAATGGGGTAGGCTTAACAGCATATCAGAGATGTAAGAAGAAAGGATTACTAAACTTGAAAATAAATCAATAGAATTTATCCAACTTGAGAAGCAGAAGAAAAAGACTGAATAAAAACTGACAGAATCTTGATGATATGTGTGACAACACTCAAATGTTTAAGTCTATCAAATATATATAATTGGTTCTTATTTCAAATAATATTTCTTCCTCATTCCCTCTTTCTTCTCCTGCAGGATGGATATATATATATATATATATATATATATATATATATATCCACATATAGGTATATATATATGTGGATATACCTATATACCTATATATCCACAGGATATACCTATATATCCACATATAGGTATATACTATACATATATATTATATATGTACACACACTATACATATATGTATATATACATATATACTATATACGCTATATAACATGTATATTTGAATAAAACCTGAATTTACATCAGAGAGAGATTAGAAGACCATAATCATTTTTGGGATGCTTAAAGAAAAAAAAACTGTCAAGCCAGAATACAGAGGAAATATCCTTCGAAAATAAAGATGAAAAAAGGGACTTTCAGATAAATGAAAACTGAGATTTGTCTCCAGTAGATCTGCACCGCAGATATATATATTATGACACTGTATATATGTATGTGTTTTGTATACACACATGTGTGTATGTATATGTGTATACATATGTATGCTTTGTATATTGGTATATATGTAAACATCCTGACTTTGCACCAGACCTACTTTTCTTCTACATGTTTTGAAAGTTCTCCTATTATATCAGCTGTATTTTTTCTTTAAAATAATTCAGTAAATACACTGTGATTTGTTTGCATGTGCTACTAACTTTAGTCTACTACTAGGGGTGGTTAGTTAACATTTAAAATATGCTAATCAGCCCTGGCTGGTGTGGCTCAGTGGACTGAGTGCTGGCTTGAGAACCCAAAGGTCATCAGTTCCATTCCCAGTCAGGGCACGTGCCTGGGTTGCAGGCCAGGTGCCAGGTCCCAGACTGGGGGCATGAGAGAGACAACTGTTTGGTATATCTCTTACATGTCTGTTTCTCTCCTTCTTTTTCCTACTTCCTTCCCTTCTCTGTAGAAATAAATGAATAGAATCTTTTTTATAGTAGGTTAATCAAAACCCAGCCTATAATATTACTTAACAGATGAAATACCTCAATCAGGGCTCTCTCCAGAGGCAGCTTTCAGTAAATACTTCAGATATTGTTAACTATATGTGCATCTGAATGTTAACTAGTATAAGGAATATCAGACATAATTTTTCATTAGAGAAATATGCTGTTCTTTATATGGGCTGGCTGAAAATACTTCACAGTCATAGACACCCTCTCATAATTGAGATATAAGAATAAGAGAGTCTCGCTGCTGAACTACAGAATATGTAGAGTCCTGTTTTATCTGTGTCCCATCTTAAGGCAGGGTTCTGCCTAAAGGAAAGGTAACAAACAGATTCTGACATCAGAATATTGTTTAATATGCTTCAGAGTGAGACTGTGGTAGGAGGTGCTTGAAAATGTGCCTAAAATAAATGAGAGTTTGTCCATTTGTTGAAATAGGTTGTATGACTGACCTGTAAACCTGTTGTTAGTAAACATTATGTGTGCAGCAGAATTCACTTGCAACTCACTCTCATTATACTGTATCACCTAGTGATGGAGTCAGGGGAGGAAAGAGCTGTGTAGTCCTCACCCATTCATACTTAGCTTGTCAGTTCGCAATCTCTCCCCATATCCAAATCCACCTCCTTACCTCACTTGACTAAGGAGTAATTATGTGTTCTTTATAAAATACTAAATGTAGAAATTTTATTCAAATAAATTTATTTATATATACATGCATATATAAAGTCATGTACATATTCATTCCAGTTTGGTGGTTACATTAACAAAAATTTATATAACACAATAGAGAACACAGTTTCAAATGAAGAAATATTTTTAAGTGGAATTTTAATAAATTAAGTAAATAAAATTGTTCACTGAACGAATACATAAAGAACTGGTTCACAATTTTACAGCTCACAAAGATTTTAAAGGCGCCGAGAGAACGTTTCTCTGATGTAAGCAAACGGAATCAGTATTTCACTAATGCTGTTTTTCTTTTCCTTCAAAGGAAATACCACGACCTAGCTTTAAGAACAAAGCTCTTTTAGTCATTGTTTTTATTGACAGGAGGGAGTGAAATAGTCTTACCTCCAAATGGTACCCAACTCTGATGAAGGCACAAAGTGGGTCGAAAGCCCCAGTGCCACAGGCGAGAAGGTGTGTCTTATTGTAGTGATGCAAAACCCGGACAAAATTGGCACATTCACTCTAAAGTGGAAAAAAGAAGATATTGTTTGGTAGAATGTTTAGCCCTTTTAAAAAATTTTTTGTGTTTCCTAACCCCAGAAATCTCATATTTAAGTCTCCCATGGCCAGAGAGATGGGTGAAAAGAGTACAAGGACCAGTGGACGAAGGGACCTGGGTGATGGGTGCACATTTTGTTAGCATTTATGCAGGAATTACATTTAATAATGCAAGTAAAACATGTTCAAGAAGTTCAGTATACAACTGAGAAATATAAAGGCACTATTCAGAAATTTATTCAAGCGTAAAGATTTACATGGCAATATGTTCTACTAAGTAATTAAGTTATTCCCAACGCTGTTATTTTTTAAAAGTATACATAAACAATGAATCAGCATAAAGTCAGAAAACCAATAATTAGAAAAAGCTTCTTTACTCATAAGAAAACATATGCAGACTGCAGAGCATTACATAGTTTTAATGTTTGGGAAAATAAGTCAAATCTTCAAATATAAGTTCACACAAAACACATTCATGGAGAATTTTCATGTAAATAGAAAGGTAGCCAATAAATGTAAGATGTTATAGCAATTACACTAAGATCATGGTCCACGGATCAGCAAACTTTTCCATGAAGGATCATATAGTATATGTGTTTAGCTTGATGGGTGGTATGCTCTCTACTACTTATATTGGGGTGTGACTTCTTACCTCTGCAGCTATAGTGTGAAAGCAGCAATAGCCAATACACAAATGAATGTGTGTCTGTGTTCTAATAAAACTTTACTTATGGCAGGCCACATTTAGTCCAGGAGCTTTAGTTTACACATATTTGTATTCCCCAGTTAAACACAGTACCTAATATATATTACATGCTTAACAATGTTTTAATATATCAATCACTAGGCAAGTTTTATGATCAGTATGCTAAATGAAAAAAAGTTTAAGATTCCTTCAAACCAACTTGGCTAAAATTAATTCTTGCAAACACCTTGTTGGCAAATTAGGTATTGCTACTTCATTTCAAACAAATTCTGAGAGACATGGTCAACTCTTTTAATGTTAAATATTATTTTGATATTAATATATACCATAATGCAATAATCAGTAAATCTAATATTTCATAAGGACAGATTGTGACTTTAAAGTCTCTAATATAACAGTGTTAGGATAAAAAGCCAGTAGAACCATGCCACCATAAATGATTCAGGTCATAACACTACTAAACTGATTATCCAGGGCACTTACTCATTTTTTCGATTTCCCACTCATGTAACATTTTATTCTATGAGTGATCCATATAGTTGAAATAATCTGTTTCTCTCAGACATGGGGACAATGTTCTATTCTCATACTGCTATAAACACCTGCTTTTCATCTCTTGAAACACTGACATCTTGAGTGAACCAATTCCATCACATTTTGGATCAGCTAGGCTTATATGGACATAGTCTTAGAGTGTGTTCAATTAGTCAGCATCATGCTGAGGACCCAGCCAGCAAGAATGTTTTGACTCATTCCTTGGCTGTGACCCAGTTGCTACAGAAAATTGAGTTGGTATAATGTGTCTTAGTTTTTTACAAGGCATTTTGTTTTCTCCTTGAAAAACAGGGTAAGTTTACTTTCAAAAGCAGATAGGAATGCTTTTCTCCAAAGAGGTGTAATGGCATCATTGTTTACTTTCAAAAGCAGATAGGAATGCTTTTCTCCAAAGAGGTGTAATGGCATCATTGGCCAGCTATCCCTAGCAGGTGAAGGTCCCTCCTTTACTCCTGTTTGATGTGCTGGCAACTCTGACAGGGATGGTGCTACTGACAACCTCTCTCCTCACATACGGCAGAGGAGCCATGGGGAAACGGAACGCCACATCTGAAAGTAGGAAAGACCCTCTAATATTTGTGGAATACATGAGGCATGTTTACTGCTTTTGCCTTCTTTCAAATTGTTTTTCTGCTTTCTCCTTTTGCTTAGGCATATTTCTAATTTACCAAAGTGAAATAAAATCTCTGAGTATGCTTAGCTTTTCCTCATATTAAAAAATTACCCACAATTGTTTTTCCCAAATACGTAGAAATTAAACATTATTATAAGGAATATATATTTTTATTCCTGACATAAATTGCATATATGATTTTTAAAGCAAATTAGAACTTAGGGATTCAGTCCTTTGTGATTGATGCCAGATCTGTTTGATGATTTTCTTAATTTACAATGAATACTACTTACTGCATCTTTTCCTTTCATTATGCATTCTTCTATTTTTAGTGATGTACTGGGCCAGTATATCTGAAATAAAAGATAATGGACTGTTATGCAACTGCATATAAAAATAAACCACACTGAAACACCATTTCATTTCTTTCTGCAATTCAATACATCTTCGTTTGTTCTATGCTCTGAAAGGATAAAGCAAGACTATCTTCTTTACATCATTATTTGCATAACTAAGACAACTATCTTTGAGTTTTCACTTCATGCTAAACCTTATTTTAAAAAATGTTTTTGAAGCTTGAACTCATGTCTCAGTCCTTCGGAGGCCACGCACACTTTAACCAGCCCTGCTCTGTATTTAACCCACTTTACAAAAGCTCTGCAGTCCAGGCTGTCTCCTGAACCTGTCTGTCCCTTCAGGTCAACTTGAGTTCCCTTTGCATTTTCACCACTTAGCACAGAACTTGATGTGTGCTGGACTCAGTAATATTTGCTGCATGAACAGACTTAGGGATTAATGACTACTAAGTGCTTATTTATAATGTTTCAGCTAATAATATACTACATAAAGGTTTTACTTTTTTAAAAATTGTTGTTCTATTACAGTTGTCCCAATTTTCCCATGTTGTTCTCCCCTGCCCCACCCACCCCCTCACTCCCACAGTCAATCGCTACCCTGTTGTCCATGTCCATGGGTCATTTATACCTGTTCTTTAACTAGGTCCTTCCCCTTCTTTCCTCATTTATCCCCCTCCTGCCTCCCCTCTGGTCCCTGTCAGTTTTTTCCTTGTTTCCATGTCTCTGATTTTATTTTGCTCCTTTGTTTGTTTTGTTTATTAGGGTCCTATAATAGGTGAGATCATACAGTATTTTTCTTTCACTGCCTGGCTTATTTCACTTAGTATAATACTCTCCATTTCCATCCATGCTTTCACAAAAGGTAGGAGCTCCTTCTTACTTTCTGCTGCATAGTATTCCATTGTGTAAATGTACCATGGTTTTTTGATCCATTCATTTACTGGTGGGCACTTAGGCTGTTTCTAGCACTTGGCTATTGTGAATAATGCTGCTATGAACATAGGGGTTTGTAGGTTCTTTTGGATTGGTGCTTCAGGGTTCTTAGTGTATAATCCCAACAGTGGACTTGCTGGGTCAAAAGGCAGTTCCATTTTTAGTTTTTCTGAGGAAATTCCATCCTGTTTTCCACAGTAGCTGCACCAGTCTGCATTGTCATCAACAGTGCACTAAGGTTTCCTTTTCTCCACCTCCTTGCCAGCACTTGCTACTTGTTCATTTGTTAATGATGGCCATTGTGACCAGTGTGAAGTAGTATCTCACGGTGGCTTTAATTTGTGTATCTCTCGGATTGCTAGTGATGCTAAGCATCCTTTCATGTGTCTTTGGCCCTCTGTACATCCTTCTGGGGGAAGTATATGCTCAGGTCCTTTGCCCATTTTTTAATTGAATTGCTTCTTCCTGGCGTGGAGTCCTATGAGTTCTTTATACATTTTAGAGATCAACCCTTGTCTGAGGTATTATTGGCAAATATGTTTTCCCATATGGTTTGTTCCCTTTTCAGTTTGCTAATGTTTTCTTTAGCTGTGCAGAAACACTTTAATTTGATGTAGTCCCATTTGTTTATTCTATCCTTTACTTCCCTTGCCCTAGGGGATGTATCAGCAAAAATATTGCTGGGTAGGATATCTGAAATTTTTCTGCCTAAGTTTTCCTCTCAGACCTTTATGGTGTCATGGCTTATGTGTAAGTGTTTTATCCATTATGAGTTTATTCTGGTGTATGGTGTAAATTGGTGGTCTAATTTCTTTCTTTCTTTTCTTTTGTTTTTTTTTTGGCATGGACCATTCCAGCACCATTTATTGAAGAGACTGTCTTTACTCTATTTTATACCTTTGCCACCTTTGTCAAATATTAACCAGAGACATGGGCTTATTTCTGGGCTCTCTATTCTGTTCCATTGATCTATGTGTCTATTCTTATGCCAGCACCAGACTGTTTTTATTACAGTGACCTTGTAGTATAGTTTGATATGAGGTATTGTGATCACTCTTACTTTGTTCTTCTTTCTCAAGATTGCTGAGGCTATTCAGGGTCATGGAAGTTTTATTTTTTTAAACATTAACCCTACCAATTTTTCACTTGATTTCAGATATTTTTCACTATATTTCCAGTTTATTGGTTTCTTCCTTGAAGAGGAAGAATACAATAAGTATTTCTGTTTTATCTCCAATTATGTCTAGCACTTTGCTGGGGTCACAAGCAGAAATCATTCAATACTTGTTATCGGATGCCACAAATTTCTGACTGTGAAGTATAATTGTAATGAAAGAAATTCTCTCTTTTTCTTCTCTTTTATTAGACTGCTTCTGTTCCTCTTTTTGTTTATGATATAATTAATTATACTATATACCAGACAATGTGGTAAGAACTTTATTTTAGTTTTTCTTTCTTTCACATGATAAACCCATGTGTAAATATAATGGGGTACAGATTGGGGTTCCCCCAAAATAGCAGAGCATAAACTACCACAAACCTGAACTGAGAGGAGGGGTTAGTGGACAGTACAGTGTTTAAGATAGTTTACATAACAGTGGCAAGTTAATAGATGTGCTGCCACCCCAGGCAAAAGGTATATGTGACTTTCCGAGAGTACAGTGACTCGTCACATAGCCAGGGGAGGTGGATGCCCTTTGTCAAGGGGAACTCTTGCCCTGACTAAAGATGGAAGCTGAAAGAAGGTAAAAGATACTAAAAAGATACAGGGGAACTGCCAAAAGCAGCACATCATAGGTGGGGCTGGATACGAGGTCACTAGGAAGTTCCAGTCTGAGCATTTAAAATAAAGGTTATCTGAAAGAGAAGGGTTTTTTTCTGCCACATAGCCTGTGGTAGTTAAGGAGAAAGATGCCATGTGGTCTGGGGTGAGGTAGCAACCATGCAGACAGGAGGAAAGAGTGTAAGGAGAGAACTGCTGGAGCTATGTGGGAATCTGCCTAACCAAGCAAGGATTCATGGGAGGTGCTTAGAGCAGAACTGGAACTCTTGAGCTACAGACTTTTGCTTCTCTGAAGAATGTACTCTCTTAGGACATGTGCCTCCCTGGACTCCACCATGATGCAGTGTAACATGGCACGTGTTTCCCTGAACCATTGCATGGAGGCTGAGGACAACATACAACAGATCCAGAAGGAAAGAGCTGTGTGAGAGGATGGTGACTCTGAAACCCACAAGAGCACATTTCAGAGGGGATAGAGATCTGCTTGCACAGCCGGCTTAAGAACAGATAAAGAAATGGGGAACTTCTGGGCATGATTTTGGCTTTTAGGCTGGTGGGGAGGAAGGGAAGGGCTGGGTCTCATGGGAGAACAGGCCTCTGAGCAGGAGTGCTCTCAGTCCTCCTGAGGTTGGAATCCTGTTAATAAAAACCTGTTTCCTTCAATGCAAATTATTGGGTCATGTGTCACGGTGCCACGTGGACAAACTCCAGTTTGCTCAGTTACACCAAGGTTTGAGTTTACTCAATTCATGGCTCATTATTATCATTGACTTTAAAAGATTCCTTTCTTATTTTATTTATTTCCTCCCTTCCTGCTCCATGTTTTACTTGCATCCCTGCAGGGAGCAATTATTGTAAACTGTTACTGGCTACTATTTTTTGTTTTCATATTCTTATAAAATGTATATTATTGCTTTTTGTGCATATTTTAACATTTATGTGAATGGTATTTTCAAATTTATGTAAAGTCTTTCTATCTTTTTCATTCAAACTGGGTTTTTTAAATCACTCTACCTAGTTCTTTATGTACATATAGTTTCCTGTTTCTAATTGCTTTATGATACTCAAGGTATGGATCCCCCTACACATTTATTTATTTACTCTCCCAGGGATGGACACCCAGAGGGCCACCAAGTCTCTACCACATAAAACACATGGTGCATCTCTGCACCTGTCCCTTTGACATCTGTATAAGAATGTCATTGGTATGTATAACCAGAAGCAGAATCCCTGGGTCTTCGAGTAAGCATATATTCAATTTGGATGTAGTGCCAGATTGCTCTCCGGAATGGTAACATTTTTATATTCCACCAGCAATCTTCACTGACACTTGGAATTCCCAGCTTTCTAAAGTTTGTGCTAACCACTTTAGATTCAACATTTAACTTAATCCTTACCACAACTTTATCAAGGAAGTAGGACTATTTTGGAGCTTCTTTACAAAATTGGATATTTCTCTGTCCAATCCCATAATGTAGAGTAGATATATGGGTGGAAACCAAGGAATGTGATCCATTTAAGTAACTGTAGCAATTGCTAAATTCCCAGTGTTTCCAGTACCCCAAGACCTTAAGCCTCCTAGTTAATAATATTTAATAGGGGTACCTGCTGGATCAATCACCCTACCCCACTACACTGAAATACTTCAGTCAGCCCCCTTTCTGTGTGTCCCAGATTTCTGTGGGGTTCCTGCTCAGTGCTAACGTATCACCATCATAGGCTCTGCTAGTAAGGTGATGATCCTATTTTGAGAATGTCGGCTCTCAGCAGAACACCTTATCGTTTTTTTCATTACCTCCAAAAGCCTGTACCTTGGATCCACATACACCGGCCTAAGGAACTCCTAAGATGTTCTCTCTTCCTCTCCTTACCATATAGCAGCTTTGAGCCAGGCTACATCAATATTTGTTTGGTTCCCCCCCCCCTTTTTTTTGCATACAATCACCTTCCACTTTCATGTCAACATTTTGGTGAAAGAACTGAAATTTCCCAGTAGAGTAGCCTGGGCTTCTCAAGATACTGTTTCTAAAATTATCCTTTTCTCCTCAGGATGCTTAAAAGTCTTCAGGGCCTACATTAAGAAGAGCTCATATGTAGCTTCCCAGTACCCAGTGTCAAAGTTTATTGTTGGTAGTCTCTATTACAGACTCCTTTTCCATGGCAATTTGTTTGCTCCCAAAAGACTCCTGTTATGTTTCTGAGATCTCCTCCCCCGCACCTACCACCATTCCACTGTGGGCTCTGCTAGCCTGGAAAGATGTTATGGCTATCTAACTACATATTAGATGTTGCTGATTGAAGGTGTTTTTTATTTTGTGAGCACACTATTTAATTATTTTTAATTAGTGCCCAACGTTCAAAAATAAGAACTTTTACCTCCAAATTCACATTTCTTGTTTCTCTAGAAAAACATGAAGACAGGCAACAGGCTTGCATTCCTGTGTGGCAACATTCCTCTGCAGCTGAGGCTCTGAAGTCTTCTTTCAGTGGGACAGACACTGATTTCTGTCAGAATGTCTGCCCTGTAGGCATTTTAGTTTTTGAAATATGATATATGTGTTTGAATTCCATATATGATCAAGATTTAAACTTTTTTAAAAACCGTGCCCCATAAATATCAGGTTAGGCACTTACATGCTGCCTAACCTGAAGAAGTGGAAAAGGCTTGTCATTTACCTCACTCACTGTGGCCAAATCCAGTCCCTGGTACATGAAAAATATTGGGAATTTATAAAAGTGGGGGCAGTAGCATTTTATTATGGTAATCCTTATATGATTACATTTGTTATCATAGGAGTGAGCACTCTATGCTTGGAATTATAGGCATATAATGTTACTTTTATGTTCTCATTAAACATAAAAAAATAAACATAAACATAAAAAGCCCACACCCCACCAAATTCCTTACTAATAATATTCAGCATAAAGTGTTCTTTTGCTTTCCTAATGCAGTGTACAGACTTTTAAATGAAAACATGTGAGCTTTTATATTTATGTTGTAACAGAAAAAAAGACAAAGAAAAGAAAGTAGGGATATAAAAGAAAATCAACTAAAGAGCCAAATCCCATGCATAGAACCCTAGAATCAATTTTCTTAATTGTAGCAGTGAATCCATCAATGGATTATGGATGACTCAGGGAAAATATCACATAAATACAACAATGTCAGGTTCAGGTGTAGCCTTGCATAAGCCTGAGGAGAATCACTGTAGAGCAGGGATCCTGGAACCAAAGCTGTAGAATTTACAAACTTTACTGATCCATTATTTTAGAAAACAGTTCTTGCATGAAAGGGTAGATTTTCTCAGACAATTTTAAAATCCATTCTAACTTGAGATTCAGTTTGGTTTTGGAGTTACGATTTTACTGTGGATACATAAATTATTCAAAAGGATATGCTAGAAAACATGTGTGTGTAAAGAAAATACAAATTCATTTTAGGATCATCTATCATTGTAAAGGTTTTCATGACTAATTCATTTATTGCTATGAATAAATTAGAGAATACCTCATCTGTAATTCAGAATAATGCTTTATAGACTTAACATATACAACTTATGAAATGCAGGGCTCTTTTTTCTTAGAATATTAGCATTTCTTCTTCCTTATTTCTCATCATTATGAAAATCATATTTTACACTGGGTTTCCACAATTTTGATGTAGTAGATAACTTAATCAATTTTTTGGAAAAAATACACTGACTTCAGGTTTTCAATGATAAAATAATATCCAGGTCAACAAAAAACACCCTGAAAATATAGTCACATATTTTCCTAAACCACTGCTTCATAATAGTTATTTCCAGGACTATGTAGACACACTGTTTGAGGATAATTCTCTGTAGCATTCTACATATCTACTTTTGTTCTACACTATCTTTTCAAACAGACTTGGAAGATAAAGCTAGAATTTCCTTCCAGGGCAGATGGAAGATTGTTTCCTGACCAGGATAATAAAGAAATGTCTCTCTCTGGGTAAAGGTTGGACATATTTGCTAGAACCCCCCGTATAAGATTGGGAGTTTCTAAGCTTGAGTTGGTTAATTAGATGTAACACATATTCACTGTATGCGTAGCACCTTCCTAGGCTGGTAGGCCTCATGCCCTCTGGGACTTGAGAGGGAACAAAAAGCTCCTGCTGTAGGCTGTGCTGTGAGTAATGAAGTCCTTTGTCTCTGACCCAGTAGTCTCAAGTTTTCCGACAGCATCCGAGAAACTATGACAGGCTAACTTGTCTTGAAGGAGAGAAAAAATCTCAGATGCTTTATAGTTCTGGACAGAAAGGAAGGATAATATGTCATATAATGGTGAAGAAATAAATTGCTTTTCTAGGGTTGTCAGAATGTGTTGTTTCTAGCAGCAAACCTAACAAAAGACAGCTGTGCTATGTATAACAAAATTATTATTTCAGACACATTTTACAAAGTGTTTAGCAACAGAACCTTTCCTGATAGTTTTTTCATAGATAGTATTTTTACCTCCTTTGATTCTCTATATTGTTTTTCTTACTTTCTCCACCTAAGGCTACACTGATTTGTGTACTTAAGTTTGTCTCTCTTATTAGACTCTAAGTTACAGAGGGCAAGGCAGTGACTTACTTCTGTACCAATGCCTACCTTGCAGGATGCCTTAAATGCAGTCACTGCTTATTCGATGTCAATTGATTAACTTGTATTAATCAACGTATCCTCATCACATTCTTTAAAATGTCTAACTAGAAGAGATTACAGCAAAGTTTGAGAAATAAGATTCATTGACATGAAAATGCTGTAATCAATGTCAAATGAATGAGAAAAGTAATTTCCAGTTTAATCAGCAAGAAAATGCCATAGGATTGTAACAATACTCTATGCTTTGAAACACTGCTAAAATTTCTAAGGGCAGACAAAAGTACCTTAATCAAATAACTTTGGGTAGATGACAGCTAGAGAGATAGAAGATTAAACTAGGAACACTCACCACCATAAGGTCCAAAACATTTTAGAACTCTCCAAAGGAACAATGTAATTATAGATTTACTCAAGTTTATTTTTGTTATTGTATTGGTTTGCTTAAATTTTTATTTATTGATTGATTTTAGAGAGATAGAGAAAGGAGAGACATTGACTTACTCATTCACTGGCTGATTCTGTTATGTGTTCTGACCAAGGATTGAACCAGCAACCTTGGAGTATCAGGACAATGCTCTAACCAACTTAGCTATCTGGCCAGGGGTAGTGTGGTTTGTTTAAAGCAAAATTTAATAGGCTCAGGATTGCATTCAAATATTTACTCAGGTGAGAAAAAAATGAGAGAAAGACCTCATTGGAAATGGAAAGTTATTTTAAAGCCATTATGTACAAATGTTATGTACAAATGTAAGGAAAGATACTAAGGAAAATGATTTTCTTTACTTTTTTGGCAGTCAGGATGTCTTTTGGTTCTGCTCCAGTGTTTAGCATCAGTGAAACCCATAAAATTAACATATCTGTTCTGCACAAAACATTTTTAAAGGCAATTAAGCAACAGGGTGTAATTATATTTCCAAATACTTTGCACCAAAAAGGTGCAAAAAGCAAAAGGCTAAATACACAACATTTCATTACAATATTCCTCCAAAATAATTTAATTGTTTCAATGCATATTAAAAGGCCATTTTCTATTCTTGCATATCTCTAAGGAGAAAGACAAAATAAAATAAAATAAAATAAAAATTAAATTACAAAGCAATTTTTCTGGACTCTCTATTGAGTCTCATAATTATACCAGGATGAACAATTTAACAACTTATTGTCACATGTCATTATGACATACAGAGATTTAGTAGAGCAAGAACAAACAAATAAAAAAGAAATAATTTTACTGTCAAAAAGAAGATGATTTGTCTTTCTATTTAAAATAATAAAATTAGGCTGGATGGGGCAGTAGAGGGACTGAGCAAATAAAATAAAAGAAAATAATATAATCATTCAGTTATTATAAGTCTCTTTTCATGAAATACATTTAAATGACTAAGACATTATTATAATTTCATCTAATATTCTCTTCCTAATTCTATTATTCTAATAAAAACATGTGTTTATATTTTAGGTTTTTTTCTACATTTTACATATGAGTTTACAGTACCAGTGCCCATCAATATATATATTAATTTTGTCCTGTAAGTATCATTAAAATGGAGAGAATAGATTTTATTTCAGTTTATTCTGTACACTAAGTCTATGTGAGGGCTGTTCTGTAGAAGAGAGAGCACCTGAATAGGTTAGACTTTGCTGCTATGGCAAGTTCAAAATGTGTCAGACAGTTGTCATCATCTGCCAAAAAGTGTTTCTTGCAAAGAATGTATTTTAAATATAACACATTAAGAATCCTAATGGCTTATAAGTGGTAGTCTTTAAGTTGACACATATTATCCTTTTAGTGTTTATGCTTTTATACTTAATATAATGACTGTCATTATTCAAGTAGTTTATATGCCAGAATTATAATTTTTTTTATTATAAACACTGTTTGTACTTGAAATGCTTATACTCCAATGCATTTGAATTAAAACAATATTATTACTACATAAATATTATTGGCCTGGCACATGCCCTTTTTAATGGATGAAATTTACTCAATTGCTATCATTAATATGAAATAGCATTTGCTATTTATATATAAGTTACAGTTTAATGCCTTTCTCCCACTCAATAAAAAATTAAATTCTAAAATATGATATTTTTACCATTGATGCAAAAGTTCAATAAATGAGAAAGTATAAATATTATTACAAACATGTGTTTAACAGAGCTCTATCTACAGATATCCAAATTAAGCAGTGTAATTTTAGGTTAAAATAATATGGTGAGCGTAATTGTAGGGAAAAAGCTGAAATTTAGAAACAGAAAAAGCTGGGTGAAAATGTGTTTTAATTAGTTCATTACTAAATATGGAATATTCTATAAAGTTCCATAAAATACAGCTCAAATAAAAATTCACTTGTACTTTCTTTGTGGAATAAAAAAATCACAGACCTCAAAGTAGTTAATAGTTTTGATTTGCTTTTAGAAAGTCTAAGCAATTTTCAAATATGCACAGGTTACAAGGTGCCATATGGACAGAACACAGACAAGCTAATCTCTTTCCTGTGGTTGAATACTCTCAAGTTAGTCAGAAAGTCCATTATGGTTTTTTCTGTACAGTGGCTCTAGTACTGCTTAGTTATCTTTGACTTCATTTGAAACAATTTTGTTAGATTGTATTGTGACAAGTGTCATATCAGTGTATGTTTAAAAAAAAAAACTTACCAAAACTGGCAAATTTTTGTGTACCCATTTTAAAATTGAAGATGGAAGAAAATATGCAACATTTTCAGCACATAATGCTTTATTATTTCAAGAAAGGTAAAAATACAACTGAAATGCAAACAAGAAAAGATTTTTACATGGTATGGAGAAGGTGCTGTGACTGATTGAAGATACCAGAAATGGTTTGTGAAGTTTCTTGGTACAACTGACATTTTGGCCAAATAATTCTTTGCTGTGGGGCTGTCTTATGCATTGAAAGATATTTAGCAGCACTTCTGACCTCTACCCAATAGAACCCAATAGTGAGAAAGAGCTGACATACTCAAAATATCCAAATTAATACAGTTATTGGTGCCAATGAAAAATGTGTCTTTTATTTTATGGAAAAAATGTAACGGACTTTTTGGCCAACCCAATAGAACATCCTGGGCTCTCAACCTTTGTCATCAGCAAACAAGGGGAATACAGTTTCTTCTACTAGCCAGTAATTTTGTCCACCAGTATCACCAACATCTAATGGCTCCACTAGTTTCTTAATGATTTTACTGAGGTAAACTGTAGTCATGTAAAGTGAAAAAGAACCAATGGAAAGAAACACTTCATAACATTAGGCCAATTTGGGAGACATCAAGTTGACACCAAAGCAATAACCTGGTTCTCAATAATGTGATGTAGTGGGA
>PVKM010007122.1:0-13912 GCA_004027735.1 Carollia perspicillata | reverse complement strand
ACTTTACCTGTACACCTCAGCCAGGGATGTTAGTCATCATTCCAAACGGCCCTAAAAACGTCTGTCCTTCTCCCTGCTACTCACTCTATTCCCACTACTAATATGTCTGAATAAGAATCCAACTATTATTCAAAATCCCACTTAAATTACATCTCCTCCAGGAAACCCCAACTCCCAGCTTTTTGTACTTTCTTAGTATTTTATTTTGACTTTGAGTTACACGCTATCTATGAAATATGTATGTATACCTGACATATATATGTACATGATGTTTAGATGTATATGACATTTACATATCTTTTCTCCATTACATTATAAATATTTTATAGCTTATTTTATAGTCTCAAAGCTTAAGCCTCAGGACCCCTTACTGGCACCTTCTCTTTCATGACTCTGGGAGGGACCTTAGCAACCTTGAAATTTATAAGTTTGGATTAATTATATTTCCTGAAGAGGTCAACCAAATCATATACACTTCAGGCCTCACGAAATGAAGATTTACCCTTGAGTCCAAGCAAGTGATTCAGTTTCATCATCTGCGTGGCTACATCCTTGCTGGATGGCACCCTGGAGCTTCAACGGCCATGCTAGTTTATTTAGTGCCCTAAGATGCAGTTCATAAAACCTCGTCTTTCTTCAGGTCTCATGCCCTTATATAGTTTTCACAGGTCATTTCCTCCATAAAAGCCAGTCTTTCCAGTATGAAAGGCCTGAAGGTACAATTAGGCCAAAACAATAAAGAAGAATAAATAGGCAATTCAATTTCCTCCACTCTAAAGGGGAATCACATTAGAGTGGAAAGCTGCTACCTTTTGGTTTTCATTCCACACAGGAAAAAACAGCTCAGGAAAATTATTAGGAGGTTTTGTGCACATATCTCATCTTGAAAGGTTGTGATACAGGGGGATCCCAGATATCCACTCTGTGAGAGTTACACGAACCTGATCCAAGGACAACTATTGAAGTACTTCCTTCCTTAGTGCAGATTCTTAATCTTCTGGGTGTCAGATCCCTTGAGGGATCTTTCAATATTCACATATTTTTAATTTTAACATGGGGGCTGTGTTAGTTTGCTAGGCCTGTCATTACATCACCACAGACTGGGCAGCTTAAACAACAGAAATGTACTTTGTTCTTAAGGTTGGAAGTCCAAGATCAAGGAGTCAGCAGGATTGTTTTTTTCTGAAGGCTCTTTCCTTCATACTTGCAAATGGTTGCCTTCTGTGTGCTCAAATGGCATTTCCTTTGTGGCTAAACACCCCTGATGCCATTTTGTGTGCCAGAATTTCCTCTCAACAAGGACACCAGTCAGCTTGGTTTAGGACCCACACTAACAGGCTCATATGAACTTAATCACATCTCTAAAGGCCCTATCTCCAAATACAGTCACATTTTATGATACTGAGGGTTAGGGCTTAAACATAGGAATTTGAGGAGACACAATTCAATCTATAACAAAGATTATTCTATGGCCCTCATATTTATGATACTTATCTTAGAAATTCCTTCACAGAAAATCAGAATGTGTACATGGTCTGAGAGAAAAAGAAGGAAGTGATATGGTGAACACCACAGTTACTGGGACCAAGACCATTCAAGGAAGCAGAGAAATGAGCACTAAGTCTGACTGGAAGGAGAAGGTCACTGTGTATATATGTGGCATATATGAGCTACTTCCGTGATGCAGAATTCTAATCTTCTGGATGTCAGATTCCTTAATATATATCTTCTGGCTGTGCTTACACCCACACAGAGCAGGTCCTCATTATACCGTTTCTTTATAATGTTGATGAGATGTCGTAGGAACTTAACTCTTATTTACAACGATTAGCTTATAGTAAAACAGGTTTCATTAGATGTCTTTTCTCCACAGTCCCAAAAACCTACTGATGGCATTAAGTGAGGACTCGTGTGTGTGTGTATTGTCTGGAGAGACAGAGAGGAAGAGATCAATCCTCTCTTTTGAGAACTACAGAAAAAATGTCACTAAATAGAGAAAAAAGGAGTTAGAAAGATAGACAATATGGGTTCTACTCCATCTTGTGGCTACAAAAACAAAAGTAGAAAGATATAATCCAAAAAGGACAAACAAAAGTTAAATAGATTTCCCAAAGAAATACCAGCAACATTTTGTAAGTTCATCAAGTGGACAAGTGTTGATTGGCATTGTACATACACTAAAAGGCTAAAATCTAAATGCCTGGAAGGTGAAGGGAGCCAGTAAGCAAATGATTCATGAAGGAAATTTCAAAACTCCTCAGAGCTCAGAAATTTCCCTCAGAAATTTCAAAACTCCTTAGATTTTAGAGGAATCCCTCATAGGAACTCCTCTTGGCAGCTAGAGTCCCTATGAGAATAAGAAGAAATGGTTCAAAAATCTGTGTGATAAACAGTAAGGTTAGACAGTGAGAAAAGAAAAACCTGACTACGTTGTGTACCTGAAACCAATACAAAATAATATTAATTGTAAACTCTAACTGAAAAAATGTAAAAAATAAGAAAGTAAAAAAAAATCCAACTCACAGCAATCCTAGAAAGAGAGTCAAGAAGAAAAAGAAAAGATGAAAAAAATATCAAAGTAATAATGAATGCTTTCTAGAGCTGAAGGCCATGGGGCTCTCCCAGAGTACATCCATTTTCATCCCTGCACGGTGGATAAAAAAAGATCAAATCTAAGATAAATTTCAAAAACAGAGGCTCACGGGGTCAGCATTAGAGGGAGAGGGTGGCAGGAAAGAGGTCATCCAAAATTCTAAAATGAGACTTCTCAGCTGTCATACCGAAAATGTAAGTGCAATGAAGGCAACAGTCCATAATTCTGAAGAAAATTGTTTTTATCCTAGAATTTTATGTCTAACAATTATGTATAAAGTTTGAATAATATTATTTTAGAACATACAAAACTCAAAATTTTACCTTGGATCTTTCTTCAAGAAGGTGGTAGAAGGTGTATTCAGTGAAAGGTCAGAATAAACCCCCCAAAAGAAGACATGGGTTACATACAAGTTGGAAATTAGGGGATGCTCAAGGATGATGGTGAAGTTCAAGTCCAGGTTGAAAAGAAAACCAGGAAGGATGTCTCTAGTTTAAAAACAAAAAATGTGGAACTGATGGAAACTGATGTTTTTTACCATATTGATAAGAGCATAAAAAATCTGGTAGAGAGTTTGGTAAAAAAATTCTTGAAAGTAAAGTAAAAGTCTAAGCAAATAAAAATGAGGTAACATTTAATCCTAGGAAAAATAAGAAAACTGCAAAAAGAAAAAAGAAAAAGGAAGAAGTGTGACCTATTTTCCTAGTTATAATAATGTAAGTAATTACGACTTAACTCAAAGATAGTGGCATAGCTCTACAGAAACAGGGGCCGATGACGGGGTTGGTGGTGAAGTGGGTCCTAGCAACAGAACCGAGCCAGAGGCAGTGCAAGAAAGCAAAGCTCATCTTCCTAAGAGAAAATCAACAAAGAATGTCTAAAATCAATGGTATCAAGAAAATACAGTACACAAATTTCATTTAGAAATACATGGGTAAATACCAGAAGAAATAGCAAATGAATTTTAAATGATATCCTCTACCAATAAGGAACCAGAAGGGACGAAGGAATGATGTTTTTTATATAAATCGTTTCTAAGTGACTTAAAAATGTGGAGCCTAGTCATTTTGACAAACATAAAAATAAATAAGTAAATTATAAAGAAAATGCATTGCATAATGTATACATTTGTGCCAAAAAAATACCATGGTCTAAATATTTCCACATTTTTAGGTAAAGTTGATATGGGTCTGAAAAAACTTAGCTCATTTTAACTCTGCATAAGCATAGGCTATGTGAACTATTTCTCTTAACATCTTAGAATCTTTTCTCAAAAATATTGGGCACTTATCTATTTTAATATTATGCTTTAAGGACCATCCACCTGAATTAGTGATATTAACCAACAGAAGTACATGAGTTACTTATACTGAGATCACATATCCATATTTCTTCAGGCTGGGATTTGGGACGTACTAGAGCCTGAAGGGACTGGTGGCAAATCAGCACATTCCAAGTCCAAGTCTCAGGACAATGAATGTGGTAACAAGGGACATCACGCAAGAGGAATGTCAAATGCGCCTATTTGAGGTTGCCTGGGAATACAGAGATCATGCTTGAAAGTTCAATGTCATATATTCTCAATTTATAAACTTTTCTCAAGATGGCTTCATTTTAATGAATATCTTTTCAATAAAAGCATCACTCAGGCAATAAAAAATAATCCAAATAACACCCATGCAAGAAGATATCTCCCTCACCCTTTTTCTTTCACTTTCGAAATACAGTTTGATATTTTCATACCTCTCTGTAGCCATCGCTGATCTGTTCCAAGCTGAGGGAATACACAAGGTCCTTGCCTCCCACGAAGAGTCTCTCTTGATATTCATCTAGCAGCATTGTATGGAGATCAAGAAATCCAAAAGGGCTATGGAAGACGGATGTTCTGTTTAATTCCAAGAGCTCTGAAATACAAAAGGAAATGAATGCTAAACACAAGAGAAAAATAACTTTGTAATAGTTGTCTTATGGCTCTGTTTTTATACCTATTGAAACTGTGTTGTTAACATTCATTTTGTCAGAAATATGAAGGCTTTTAATTTGTTACGCAAAAGATTAAAAATACATAGTGCCTTAACAATACTGTATCGCATATTTGAAAGTTGCTAAGAGAAAAGATTTTAAAAGTTCTCATCACAAGAAAAATATTCTTTGTGAGGTGATGGATAGAAAACTAAACTTTGTGTGGCAGTCCTCTCATAACATATATATTTAAACAATGTTATATATCAACTGTATCTGAAAACTGGAAAAAAATTTGTTAAAAATATTAGTACCTAATGTAAAAAAAAAGTATAATCTGTTATTGGTGGCAGGTGAGTTCTTGTGGTATCACAAGGCAAAGAGTTTCCTGAGACCTCAACAGGAGGATGGGGCTTTGTGGTAAACTTCACTGATGTTGTAAAGTTAAGGGGGTTCCACTCTGTACTTCTTGATGTCCCATCTCCATTCGTCCCACCATGGAAAATGCCCACCCGTGTCCTCGGCAAGGCAAAGACAAAAGCTAGTGTCCAGAGTTTCTCCTCCATATTAAAGTAGAGTCCAGTCAGTGTCTGGCTAGCTCAGCCTGTGTCTCCAGCTGCAGTTCATTGCTGTTCTGCAGTATTCAAGCTCCCTCCTGGAGCCTGTGTGTGGCGTCTGCATGGCCATGGCCACATGGCTGCTAAGGCCACATGGCTATGGAGAGAGGACATGAGAGTACACGGTATGAGTGCAGGTCACGTTTTATTTGTGAAATGTACACATTTCATTTTCTTCTTGTATTTACTTGATAATTTAACTTGCCCATTCCCACAAAAGATCTGTAATGACTTGTACAAATATATTCAATTGAACAAACATATTGCTAGGTTTGTGAAGATGAGGGGGGGAAATAAGATGAGAAGGGTGGAATAAATTTTATTAACTGAAAGTCATTTTTTAATATCATATATGTTGTTAAAGTGAATACCAAAATTGAACCCAGGCTTCCTATAATTCAAAGTCACTGCAGTATAAAAGAAAAATTCTACCAGTTGCTTAGGAGCACTGCCTGTTGTAATAGCTAATTTTTTGTGTCAACTTGACTAGATCAAGGTTGCCCAGATATTTGGCTAAACGTTATTTCTAAGTGTATTTGTGAGGGTGCTTCTGGGTGATATATGAGCATTTAAAATTGGTGGACTCACTAAAGCAGATTGCCTTCCCCAATGTGGGTGGGCATCATCCAATGTGTTGAGGGTCTGAGTAGAACAAAATGTGGAGGAAGGAAGAATTCACTCCTTTTTTTCTGCCTGACTGATTGAATGAAACGTCAACATCCCTGATTCATAGGCCTTCAGATTCAGATTGAACTTCAGTACCAGCTTTACTGGCTCTCTACCTTGTAGACAGCAGACTGTGGGACTTCTCAGCTTCTGTAATTGCAATAATACTAATTCCTCATTATATGTATATATACTGAATATATATAATATTGTGTAAAATTACTAAAAATCAGTTATCAAGTGTCATGCTTCTGCTTATAATTATATCACAATACAAGCCAACAGAATTCATGTACAAGTGCAATCTACCAAAAGTGATTTTATGGACATGGGTGGCCATATTAGTTAGGACATTAATGATTGCAATGTAAATCCAGGCACAGAAAACCAGACCTAATGGTAACCAGAAAACCAACAGAAGCACAAGATCTCTTAGGAAGTTGTGCATCCTTGCTTCTTGCTGCTTGCTTCTCTTAATGCCACTGCTGCATTCTCTACTGATTCTAAAGGATTTATTCACTAGTTTGCTCATGGACAAATAGGTCTACATAGCCCCCAATTATATGACATTCCATCATCCACCCCACCACTATATGACAATAGCACTTGAATACTTCAATTCAAAATTCTCAAAGATGAGAATATAACTGGTTTAGCCACTGTTCATGGATTGATAGGTTGATGGCTTCCTCTAGATTGGATGCTTTGAGATCAATTATCCATCTGTGGTTAAATGTGGAAGCCATGTGGTAAATAACATGGTCCCTATAATTTTGGGGGATCAGAGCTATCACTATGAAACATGTATCAATCACATAGATAAACTTATCCAGATTGTCTTAACTCATGAATACATTTATAATAACAACTTCACTACAATCTCTATTTCCAATAGGCTGAATTAGTTGACCTGCTATTTATAGTTGTTCAATATAGTATGATTAACTTTGAAACAAACAACTGCCAAAAATGAAAATTTGGGTTTCCATTATTAGTTTGATCTTCAACCATTCTTCCTGATATAAGTGAATAGTTAAAGTCACTCACAATTGAAGAATAAACTTTACTTCCTACACAGAAAATACTTCCTTTTCTGCTCTCTTTTGGGATGGAGAGACAATCATCTACCTCATACTTATAAAATATATAGAAATTGTGGTATGCTTTAGATGTAAAAAGCAATGAAAATATAAAAGCAATTAATAAAATAAAAACAATAAAGTTTAATAAATGAAGTAATTTCAAAGTTTAAAAGCAGAAATATAATCATTAGAAAAAAATTTAAAAAGTATTCATTGACATCAGAGAAATGAATTGTTGCCATTTCAAAATGTTGGAAAACATACTATAAAGTAAGAAAAAACAATCACCTCTGTACTGTAAAAAGACATCATAATAGAACACAGACAAAAACTAATTTGCATAAAAGGAATTCACTTCATTAAATATACAGAGAAATGAATGTGTAAATTTATCAATTTTTTCCCAGTGAACATGTATTACTTTATTAAAAATAAAATTATGTCATCCCCAGTTCTGGTCCCCAGGGAAAAGGAGAAAAAAAGATCTTTTGACTTACTAAAGCTTATTCCTTATTAACAATGACTCCTTAACCTATTATACATACAAGTCCTTACATAAGCAACTAAGAAAAATCTACTAAGGGGTTATGTGTCTGAAATCAAATGTATTTTTGCAGAGCCTAGTATAAATAGCAAGATAAATGGAAGGTTTTGTCAATATTCAATAGTTGGACTTGATATGATTCAAAATAATTCAACAGCAATATCATCAACAGGAAAATTCAAGTTAATATCAACTTCACTTTTTATTACCTTTAATCCCTACATTATAAATGGTCTCAAATAACTACAGAATTTTTCACGTTGCTTTGATTTATCAATCCATGACATTTTCGTACAACTTTACTTTTGAGAAAATTAAAATGTTTTTACTTCATATGCCATTGAGGTTCAAAATAGAAAGACCTCTGGTGTATACTAAAAATACTAAAGCCAAATGAAACTCAAGCAGAAAGCTTTCTTCCTCAATTATTTTTCTCTTTTTAAATTTTGAGCAAGCACTTTATATAATACTATTTCTGATCTTCCTTCTAAATTATAGTCCATAGACTTGGCATATTTACCAAGCAATGACTAACTTCTTTATCCCTTTGCACTGCTTCAAGCTGCCTATTTGAAAGAAATAGGAAACATACAAGAAGAAGGGGACAAAAGAAACATGAATCTCAGGTAATCTCCAGAAAACACAGTGCAAGGAATGGACAGTGCTGACTCAGTATACAGGAGGGATCTCATCTTGAGTTCTTCCTCCTCTAAAAATAACAAGCATTACTTTGGGGGAGGGAGTGGACAAAGAAATAAGACGAAACTGAGATGCACCAACTTAGAGTTCATCCGGAAATTTTCTCAGGAGGGAACTAATTATTATTGCTAAGCTGCGTGCTAATTATCAGCTGTCAATGAAGATATACAGAGGATTTAGTCATTTCCTCTCATGGCCTTTCTTCTTAACCTGCAAGGGAAATAGTTTTAAAACTCATTGACAGCAATATATTACAGAGATAGTTCTCTTCACTTTGTCAAAATATATTTACATTCCACACCTCCATGGATAAATGGGGGTGGAAAGAGGGCACATTTTTTAGTTTTCAAACAAAAAAAGGTTTCCAAGGGAGGGGTGCTCCCTTCTTGAATGTACATTTTTTCCACTGTCACCTGCAAAGTGGTGACTTCTTAAGACTCAAGACTTTAGACATCATTTTTTTAAAAGAAATTATTTTATTCAGTTCATCTCTTCAAATTAAATAAAAAATAAAATATTGAACTGCACATAAAGTAAGCATTGGTGATAACAATGAAATACAGAAATAATCATTAGACATTTTCTTCAATTCCTTGATGGTTCAAAAGGAAAAGATTTATTGTGACATGCTTTAATGATTTTGACAGATCTGATAAATGGTCACTAATAGCTTGTAATAATGTTGAGACAGAGTGGTAAAGAAATAAGCAATTAACTTGTTTTAAATGTAAATGGGATAACTCAATGGTTTGCTAATTGGTCTTTCTAGCAATGGACTGTGGATGACCTTTCATGTATGCTCTGAACTTTTAGATTCTATCTTTCTTATAAATCAAATATCTACAACGGGCATTGTCATTGTGGTGCTCCAAGTTTTTATCACAAACTACTTCCAATGAAAGCAGAAAGAATTCAAATGGACATATGAATAGCCGAGAGATTAAACAGCCTTTTATTTCCTCGGTCAAGGAAAACAAAATAGTGTCAAAATTTTAAGATTACTCATTTCCTATTTATATAAATTATTATTAGTCAGTATTGTACACAATATTCTAGCTTGTTGGTCTTTGAACTCCTCTATGAACACGAGGTCACTCTGGGACAAGGTTACACAGAATCATCGATTGTACTGTATGTCTATTGATGTGCTGTATGTGTTTATGTGCATGTATTTAAATTATTGAACTAAAACTCATAGAATATAAAATGCTACTACCTAAAAAGTCATTTTGGTTTTGATTGCCTAAGTGTTTAATTACGACTATATTCTATTTCGTCAGAGGCCAAAGGAGCAGGCCTATGTGAACAGCTTTCTAAACTGAACCTGCAACCCCGGGGGGTACTCGGAGCTGGGACCAGAGTCACTCATTCAGCATTCCTTGTGTGTTATTCTAAATGTAATGGGAGGGACTGTGAAGGTTTTAAAGCAATTATATGGCCACATTTATTTTTAAAATACCAACTGGTTATGAAGTACATAATGGCCAGCAGGGGGCAAAAGTTGAAAGGAGATTGAAGACTATTTTTTCAACAAATAAGCATGAGAAGATTGAGGCAGTAGCAAAGCAAGGTGTATCATGAAGGTAGAGACCTGGAGGATGAAATGGAAGAAAGCTAGGCATCAAATTTTACACAATAAGGTAAAAGTATTTTTTAAATTTATTTGGGATTCGGATAACTGATTGTATTTCAGTTTGATGAACAATTCAATATATATTGACATCCACTATATTAGGTACTATATATGAGTTTTAGAGGGATATTAAGAATTAATACAATTCCATAAAAATGACACAAATCAGATTTTGGTATTCCTCATTTTATTTCTGTAAATGAATTTAAGAGGTAAGAATTTTCAAATGTATGGGTCTTGATAAATTGAGCCCATTCACTTTTTTCTTTAAAAAATACATTTTAGGTTTAAAGCCAGAAAGAATATAAAGGTTTATGATGATAAACTCCCTCCCATCTGAAATCCCTCTTCCTATATAGCTCTCACTCCTTAGTGTTCAATGGCGTAACTCCGTCTAGTTTCTTGGGTATTCTTTCAGATTTTCTAATGTGTATACAATAAATACGGCACATAGATCTTTAATACCTTCCCAACTTATGGGAACCAAAAGAAAAATAATATAAACCCCATTCTTTGCTTTTCTTCACTTATATCTTGGAAGCCTTTCAGTATCAAGACTTAGGGTACAATTGCAAGATTTTCCATTGTATAAATCACCTGTTTTATGGTAGGGCATTTGAATTCTTTCAAATTTTGTTAATATAGCAAACATTGTAGTATTTTGCTAATACTACGATATATAAACATGAGTATATATCAATTAACATACATAAAATTTGTGATACATTTTTAGAAATGGAATTAATGGGTCAAAAGATACATGAATTTGTTTTTGTCTTATTTTGTTTTTAATCCTTACCTGAGGTATGGTTATTGATTTTAGAGAGCGTGAAAGGGAGAAAGAAAGTGAGAAACATCCATGTACAACAGAAACATTAATTGGTTACCCCTCATACACGCCCCAACTGGGAATTGAACCCTCAACCTTTGGGTGCACAAGATTTTGGTGAAAGGCATGATGCAACAACGAACTGATCCACCTTGACAGAGCAAGTTTGTTATTTTTTACAAATATCGCCAATTTGCCTCAATGGTGATGATATTTGTTTAAAATTCTACTAATATATGTGAGAATGTTTCCCCATAGCTCTAACAACACTGTGTTATTAAAAATTAGGATTTTCAGCTGGTATGATATGGAAAACACAAATTTATATCTCTCACTTTGGATGAAGTTAACCATTTTTTCATTCATCTCAGAGGACTTTGTCTTAGTTTTTGTAATTTTTCTCTTTGTATCCAGTGTCTATTTTCCCACAGTATTAAAGTTACTTTGTCAATGTATGAATTTAAGGAATTTTCAAACTGTTTATGAAGTTATCAGTTAGAGATGGGGGAGCCTGGGCCCTTAAATATAGACAAATGTGCTTCAAGCATGTTAGAAAAATAGATTTTAATCTGTTATATATTTGCTGTAGTAAATATAGTTCATTCTTGATTATCCAGGGTAATTCATTGATTTGGCAGTTAACAGTTTATGAAAATTAAAAGAAAATTGTTATGAATCAGAAGTGGGCAGGGAACACATTCAGTCTCCCACAGTCTGATTTTGGGGGTCAACAAACCCCCAGGCACTGAGGAATTATGTGGGAATGAAAATGTGTAGCTCTGCCCATAGGGCAGGTGCCTCAGCTGGGGCGGGGACAGTGGTTTCACAACCAGAGACTTAGGTGAGCTGCTTCCTTCCCAAGGGCACTACCCCGATCTTCCACCCACACTGCCCTCAGGGCCATGTTTTCCCTGTGGTCTCTTGAGACCTTAATCTCCTTCAGACTTCCTCTGGACTTGCCTAGGGCGCCATTTTTGAAGCTCATTAATGAATCCATTTTTACTCTTTTGGTTTTTCATGAACAATTATTTTTAGTCACCCATAATTTCCCAAATTTATTATCACAGATTTTAAGATTTTCTTAATAATTTACTATTATAAGATATAGAAAATGTTGTGCTTACATGTAGTTTTTTTCTCAAGGCTACTACTGTGGAGGTCAGTTTTTATTCATGATCAGGGTTTTACTGAATACCAATGAGTTTCGATCATATGGAGGTAAAAATAACTTACTCAAAACTGACCTTAAAAGCCTACTTTTAACTTGACTTTATGTTGCTTTCTTGACACTTGTTTATGAAAATTACAGAATTCTGAGTAACAATACCTTGCAAGATGTTTTAAATAAAGTCATAGTAAACTAAGCATACAATATATGTGAAGTACTGTTCTGTTTTCTGTACTGTGAGTCATTTAAACTTTATCCTGGAGAAGGGGAGTGAAAAAAAAACAGGTTTCTAAAGTCCGACAAAATGCTCTTAGTATTGTAATAGCCAGAACACTGTAGATTTGATCATTATCTGAACATCTTCCTTCAAAATATCTTCGTACAATCTATAAAATTGTCTGTGGTAAAAAAAAAAAAGCCTTGAGTTTTTTATTATATTTTTAATGTTGGTTATAAATTAGATTTATTTCACAGTGAAGGCAAGTTTTTATGGATGTCATTTGACAATGGTTTTGCTTTCATTTAATATTTAAAACTTAAATGATAAAATGATAAAATACAACTACTCTATAAATGCACATCATATTCTATATTAGATATGGTTTAAAATAAATGAGTGATAGTACTCCATAATCCATTCCTTCCAGCACATATGTGCTAATTTTGACTTCCATTGCTCAATGTATACCCTCAACCTCCCCAAATGCAGTAGTAAGATGCTTTCTGATTTTTTAGCAAAGTTGACTAATGTGTACACAAATGTAATTAGTATAATTAGCTATCCATTTATTTATATATTTCAATATTATCTTAACTAAGAAATGTTCTATCCTCTAAAACAAATGTATTCTCTACGATTATATGTTTAATTGAATTTAAGTGATGCTAAGAAGCTGAACATTTCTATTATTTGTTTTTCATTTTGTATTTTATCATTTTAGAGTTAGAGTAATATAACTTTCTAAAGCAATATATATTTTTATTTCTTCTAGTTTTATTGAGATATAAATGACATATTAACATATATCATTGTATTAGTTAAAGGTGAATGGTCTAATAATTTGATTATATTGCATAATAATTACCACAGGAAGTTTGGTTCACATTCATCATCTCATATAGTTTTTTTTTCTTGTGATGGGTACTTTTAAGATCTATTCTTCTAGTAACTTTCAAATATACAATAGAGTCCTGCTAACTATCGTCATCCTACTGTACATTACATTCTCATGACATTTACTTTACAACTACAAATTTTTACTTTTTGAATACATTCATCCATTTCCCCACATCCAAGTTGTTATGTTTTTGTTTAAATTCTGTATCATTTTTGAACAACTTTATTGATCTTTGTTTTTCTTAAAGCACATTTTATTCATGTTTAAAATTTTTTAAAGATTTCATTTATTTATTTTTAGAGAGAAGGGGAGGGAGGAAGAGAGGGCAAGAAACATCAATGTGTGGTTGCCTCTCACATGCCTCCTACTGGGGACCTGGCCCACAACTCTGGCATGTGCCATGACTGGGAATTGAACCAGCAACCCTTTGATTCACAGGCTGGTGTTCAATCCACTGAGTCACACCAACCGAGCTGATCTTTGTTCTGTAACATATTATAATGTTTTCTTTGATAATCTATCATGTAAAAAAAACAAACAATTAGGTAAAATTGGAATTGTATTTTACTTTACCATACACTGCTTCAAATAATACTTGATATTTGAAATTCTTCAAAATAATAATTCAATATTTTCTATCCTGTACTGACCCTAAAATCCATATTTATTTGGCCATATGCATCCTTACCATCTTCTTCTATCATCTAATAAACAGGCTTCTCCAATTTAGCAAATGAAGTAAAAAGTCTTGATTTCCACCCATAAACCAACTCTGTCAGTCTTCTATTTAACAATGGTTCCTTGGTTCCTTGGATTTTGTCAAAAATCTAGGATATTTCCTAATTCTATTTTTCCTGAATGCCATGCTATTTGTCCTCAACATCTCCAATGCAACTGCTAAACTGGATCAGAAAAAGAACCTATTTTCCTGCTACTACTCTCCCCCATTTCTCCTTTTACCCAGTTGGTTTACCTCACAGTATAAATAGAAATTAGCCCTG
>PVKM010007121.1:0-42284 GCA_004027735.1 Carollia perspicillata | reverse complement strand
TGACTGGCACAGAAAATTAAATGAATGTGGTCAAACAAAAGTATGATACAGTGCCTTGTTACAAGGTCAATGGTGAACAAGACTCTTACAATAAGTGAGAGTAACATTAATCAAGCAGTAGATTTTAATCATATATTCCTTTCACTATTTTGGTTGGTGAATATTGACTTGAGTGTGCTAATGATAGAGAGAACCCCTATGGATGGTTAGGATCTACAGATAATTCAGATCCTAAATGGATGACGAAAAGTAGAATTTGTGTAAACTGTCAAAGAATATGAACTGTGCAAGGCACAGGACATGAGTTTAATATTCATCCTCAGAGGTTAGTTGTTTGTCAAGCTGCTTTTGGGTTGCAGGGTGGCCTTTCAGAATTTGAGGATAAATCAAACTAGCAGGCAGAATAATGAAAGTTGCACTTTACAGGAAAATAACACACTTGTTATTGTTTGTGTGTACATGAATTATATGATATTAAATGTAATATGATGCTGTCGAATCTTAACATGAGAAAAGATTGCTTTTTTATATACATATGTATACATATGCATCTGAAATTCAATCTACAGTTTTATAAAGCATCAAACTCAGATAACTTACTAGCCTTGAGACTCTCCTTTATTTGTTTCCACCATATCACTTTCTCTTCTTTTGTCTCATGAATTCTAGTCCCTCATTTCTATTATTTTTCACAAATTCATTCCTCTCTGCAATTTTTTCTCTTCTGAAAACTTCCAATGAGACATCCTTTCAATCATCTCTCGATCAGCCCCTGAACCACCCTAGCTTCTTGTCCTTGCTTTGTAATTTCCTGCAAGGCTGGACTGGCACCACTTTCTGTCTTCCTGGGTCACAGAGTAGCTGAACACTGCCTGGGAAGGCCTTTCCACTTACTACTACCTGGAACCGGTGATAAAGCCCATTGGTTCTCTTTAAACAATTACTTTGCTTATTATGTAGTGGTGAATTTTTGGAGCAAAACATGAATGGAGGCAGACTGTATTTTTATTTGTTCAAAAAACACTATTGCGTGAAAAAACATGTGCATCAGGCTTTGGGTTAGATACGTAAGAAGGTGCATAAACCCTTTGCCTTCATGGAGCGTACAGTTTTGGGAGGATTCATAAGAAAGAGTAAACAAGAGAAAATGATATAGATGGTGATGTGCCCATCAATCAGACAAACAGGACACAAGATGGAGGAGAGAACAGGGATCCCACTGATGTAGACTCATCTGGAAGAGACTTGACATTGGCTCCAAGAAGGTTGGTGAAAACAGCCACAAGGTGAAGGGACCATGGGGCATGAAAACACGTAGACTAGTGTAAGATACATTTGAGAGCTTTCAGTCTAATTGAGAACTGGTTTATAAAGCAATGAGAGGGAAGAAGTTGCCAAGGACAAGTCTTAGGGCTTTTGTTTTTCTATGTATGTGTGTAGGCAACCAAGTACATCCTGTGACCTTTACTGATGGAAGGAAAACCAGACCAAGCGGCGGCTAATGTGGGGGGATCAGGAGTTTGGTTTCAGACAGTTGGAGAAATAATAGATTCAAGACCGTTTAGGTACTTGGATTCATGGGTCTGGAGCACAAAAGACACACTGAGGTTGGAATGTATTTTGGTAGTTGGTAGCTGTGATGACACAGCACCCGAAAGAAGAGGAAGAGGATGCAGCCTCGGGCGGGTCCACGCGGTGTTTGTTTCATTCATCTCTTTCTGCAGGAGCAACGGCTGGCTCTTTGGAAATCTGTTTACTTCTAGCTGATCTCCCCCAAATCAAATCAAACCAGCAATCAATGAGCGTGACCAGGGTGCGCGCTGTGTGCCGAGCATGGCGAGTATTTGTGCTTTTAAAGGAAAGTCTGAACATTCGGAAGATTTAGACAATTACTTATTGATAGAAAATGCCGAATCTTTTGCTCTCAGAATTAGCAAATTAAAGCTCTTGAGGGCATTTTCTGGGCTTACTTTCATGTCCTGCATTAGTGGCCTCTCATGACCTTCTTTATGGATTGTTTAGAATTCTCCATCTGCATTTCAGAGATTCTTGTTTCCACAAGTAGAACAGATTTCTGGTAAGCTCTATTTTTGGTTTATTTGCTTGTTTAGTTTGCTGTCTCACAAAGTGTATTGTAGAATTTAGAGTTTTTACACTATAGAAGACATAGAGAATGATTTCAAATGCAGTCATAATAAACAAATAAGTGAGCATTTTTCAAAAATAAAATTTAGAGGGAAATAGAGTTTAGTATTCTTGATTTATGCCAAAAGTATTTTGTCCACATCACACTCCAGAATGACCACCGATGGCAGAAAATCCCAGAAGACTAGAGTCCCAATTATTCCTGCCTGTGTTCTCATTGCAATAGAGACCTTGGGCCTCATTGGGTGTGAGATTTCTAAGTCTATGCTCTGAAGTTTTAAAAAGCCCTTTGACTCCACGTGAGTGCTCACCAAGGACTCTTTCCAAAGAACGCTGGAAGACTGAATGGATTTTCAAGTCTGGTTTTCAGTGTGCCATCATAATTCTCTAAATTGAATTCTTCAGGTTTGCTGAAATGTAAAAGCCCAACTAAAAAATTTATTGCTTTGTCTACTTAATATGGCAATTTGAATAATACCAGAAGAAAATGGAAGCACAATTATATGCCTGTTCTAAATTCAGAACTAGTCTGATGTGCTATTTTTATATGTATTGTTAGCTCAGGGCTCAGTGAAAATGTAGTATTCAAATATAATCTCCTAAACACAAAAAGCAGCCATCTGAACAAGAGAATTCCATATCAATGGCTTGCAAAAAAGATTTGAATTAGAATAGTAGAAAAAGGTGGAGAGTAGATATTATACTTTAAAGTGACTCCCATTAAATTTTATCCTAGAAATAAAAGTCCAATATGTGAAAAATAATAAGAGTTATGAAGAAGTACTTAACAGGAAGGCAATCCTTCTATCAGCCTTAATATGAACACATACTTCCTTTCTCTTAACCTTTTTATCCTCATTGTTCAGAAACACTTCTTGTTGTAATCAACCGCTAAAATACAGAAAATAAAACAATCGCAGATCTTCTCAGTTTTTTTCAAAAACTACCACAGCAAAGCTGAATTTTTTTGACAGTTACCTGTAAAAAGATGAAGAAGGAATTTCCAAACTATAGGTACCAACAAAGTCTAGACACAAGAGCAAATGTTCATGAAAATTCTTGCTGATTTATGTCAGGTTAAATTATCAAACCGAACCAGCCAAAATAGTGTCATTTGGAAATAAAACCTGTATTTTGGATTTGGATATCAAAGACAATCTACTGATAACACTCTGTATAAGGTGTGTTTCATAATTGCTCAATGTCTAGATGGATGAAAATGTACACTTTTGTATTGTAATTTATATAACTGGCAAAGCACCTAGAGATGCATTATGCATATCCCTGAAATGGGGGCAATAGAAATACCATGACCTTGCTTTTCTTTTCATGTCCCCGAAACTCAGGGAAGACGAATGCCTTACCCAATGTCTCATGGTTAGTGACTAGGGTGGGATTCTTTTATGTGCGAAACTCCAAAAATGTTTTTGTTTTCTTTTTTAAAGTCATCTTTTCTATTTGAAACTTTATGTAAAATATCAGTGCATAATGTTTTTTAAACGGCCAAATGTTTTAGTGAATAATGAAAATTATTTCAGTTTTTCATTAATTTAAGTGGCAAAAGACTTCTCCCAGTTTTACATGTTACTTTATCTGTGTTCCATGTTGTCAGGACTATGGGTATTACCTTAAAAGCAATCGATGAAAAATAGTCCTTTCATCAGAAAGAAATGCCTCACCACCAGGAGATTGTCACATATAGTCCCTGTCTACTGAAAATTGTTAACACTTACATGGGGATAATAAATATGCAAAAAGTATGGAATGCCAATAACAGGCGACTGATGATTCCTTCTATCCAATTTGCCCTGATAGAGTTGAGATGATGGGCCCTAAAATTAATGCTCTAAGAGTGCTCTCAAATAGTGATGGAGCTACTGTGATAGATCTGAAAAATGCTTTCTCCAGGTCTAGGTGGCCTGAGCCAGCAGCTAAGCAAGAATCTACTTACAACATTCTGTATAAGGCGTGTTTTATAATTGTCAGCATCTAGACAGATAAAAGCATCCAGCCTTCTCCATGAGACGTCAGGGTAGGCCCTGCCCACAGGAAGGACATGTCTTTCGTCTTCCTTTAGTGAATCCTCACAGGGCTTCTGTTTGGAGAACTTACTGGGTCTTTTGCCTGGAATGAAGAATGTGCCTTCTGGAATTGAGCGTATGTGCATGGATTGAACTCATAGGACTGTGGCTTAAAAAATTATTGTCGCCATTGTTGCAGATCTCGTTAGAACTGTTGCTTTCTACAGAATTGCCTGTTTGCTTTAATGTAGTTCCTTAAGCTCATAAAAGGAGTAAATAAAACCAGTGAGAATGGATAACTTATTTTTTTCACATTTCCATCCATGGCTTATTTTCACCATTGTATATTGTTTTAAGTATCTAGGTGTATTTTTTGAAAGTTTTATATTTCCTACATTGGTCTCTGAGAACAGAGTTGAGAGTCTACTTCAATATTTGAAGTAAAGATAGTCAACCAGTCTAGACACATTCTCAAATAAAATCACATTATTGACTTTGATTTTATTGTTGCCTGCTAGAGTGACTGCTAATTTACACAATTTTAGTCTAAGGGTTTCTGTAAAACCAGTGAGAATAGTAATTCCCTAGTCCAAGAATAATTTGAACTGCCACGAATGTGGGTGTATCTGTGTGTCTGTGCATGTCTGTGCACGTCTGTGTGTGTCTTTTTATTTTCGGAGTCAGGCAAGATAATTTCCATTGCCCTAGATACGGCTTGTTCTGGTTTTGAAGCCAAGGGCAAGGTCAGATGCTTGCTTTAAGTATTCTCACTCTTTGCTATGACAGTAGATCTGATAATTGTCTGATAAACACTAAAAGCAAATGGCTGTCAGCTGTCAGGGGGTTCTGCGGTCATTCTCTGCAGTGCTCTGTGGTGCAGAAAGATCTTATCCCTGACATTGTGGAAGCCGGTACAAGAGGGGACAGGCGGGAGTGCTCCAAATGCAGTGGGCGACAAGACTCCAACTTCAGCCTTGAGCTCACGGGACTTAACTTTAAAAGTGTCTTTCCAATCAGAGACTCTTGGAAGCAACATTTATGAAGATGCAACTTTTTATGTCCATTTAACTTTAAAGTGATTCTCACCCTCCATTCTCATAATTTTCTTCCAATTGTACCCATTTGTTATGAACCCAGACTGGTTTCACTGTCCGAATTACTGGTGTATGGATTACTGGGCATTTTAAACTCAGTACGCCTGAAGTTCAAATTCTTCATTACTGATGTGTGCAAGTGTTTTAATACAAAAATAACTTCAGTCTCCTTGTCATCATGATTCTAAATGATAAACTAAAAGCCTGTCATTTCAAGCCATCTGCAGCTCTGGGTAAATATCACTTTCAGAACATGGTCTGCAGCCGTTCATGATGCTTTGTGCAAAACCATTCACTGGTCTTTTATTGTTTCTACCCCAAAATTTGGATAAAATAATGATCTCTCCTCCAATCAACTCTCCTGCCAAACACTGTGAATGTTGGAAGATACAAAGAAAAGTTTACCGTTTATTATTTTGGCTGCATTCCATGTACCAGTTGCTGAATAAATGCTAACAAAGTAATGAGTCAGGCAGAGTAGTTGGACACCATCAGTTTCAGCATAATTTTGGAGGTAGCTGGGAGAACAGGGACTCACACTTGCAGCTTTTCAATGACAGTTACGCGGTGACTCATCCACTGCTGTGTTTCCCAGAGAGTCAAAGCAAGAGGCAATCCTCCCCTCAGTCTGGATTGTTGGATCACGTGGGTGTAGTCATCAACCTCCCCGTGGCCCCCACCCCTCCACACTCTGGAAAAACCAATAGCTTTGATTATAATAGAGACGGCTTCGTGAGAAGGGTCGACAGGGTTCAGGTTCAGTAGGCTTTCAGCAGTAGTCTTATTACTGTGAGGAATAATGCTTATTAACCTTTCTGGGAAACATTTCATAAATTTGTAAAATGAGGCTGTTTGATGCCCAGAATTCGAAGTTGCTGTTCAAATTCTGCAGCTCCAAATGAATTAAATCAAAATAAAAGTAAACACACGTCTGAGTTCCACTGGGATGGAAACAGAAAACCCCAGCTCACGAATGAGATAAGGTCGCTTCAGTTGGCAAACTTAACTGAATCCTGTTCTTTGTTACAGAATATGGAGGAAGTCAAGACCTCATCGTTCCAGAGCTCAGAAAAAGAGGGAGAGAGAGAGAAAAAAATGAATGAGGGATAAAGAGAACACACGCACGGGGAAAAGTTGCATGCTCCTAAAAGGGTTGGGTAACTAACTGTTGGCAGAGACTAGAAGCAATAATAGAGCCAATTTCTCTATTATGGGAAAGGAAATGGTGGGACAGGAAAGAGAAGTCCGCAGAAAAATGGCAGCGCTTTTCTGGATTGCAGTGTGAACACTACATGCCCTCATCCCAGGCCCGCCAGCTGTATCCCAGCTCTTCCTGCCACCGTTTAAGTTTCCGGAACCCACGGGCACACGCTGGGCCAGCTTTCCCGTCCTCCTTCTTCAATGATGCGCGTCTTGGACATGCCCCCCCGCAGTCCAGTGCATCTGTCATCAGCTCTACCAGTGTGTCGGCCTCCACCCACTGCGCCCCGTGTCTGGGCTCCTGCCCCGGAGGCAGCGGCCTGCCTGTCCCGGCTCTCCGTCTCCCATCCCTGGGCTGCCTCACTGCTGCATGGGTGGGAGCGCTGTCTTTCTCTTCCATGTGAGTCAGCATGGACCCCTGTTCTCCCAGGTCTCCAAAGGCCACATCGACTGTGAGACCTTGAGTGCCTGTCCTGGCTTACTCTGTCCCTCGGCCCCCTCTGCCCGAGGGTACTTTTACCCCCCACCTGTTGAGTGTGTGAAGTACTGTAGCCCTGTCTCTACTGGACCACGGTGAGGGCCTGTGAGAGCTCCCGTGTCATTTTTGTATATTTTGAGATACCACATTTTGAAAAATGAGAAGAGTATATAATTTAAAGATAGCCATGTACAAGTATTCAAGTATGTGTGTGTGTGTGTGTATGTATATTGCACTTGTACACATATGTGTAGATACTCATTTCCTCAATACTGGGTTATACAAAAAAGGCCAATCTGTGCTATCCTCTGTTTACTTTGTCAAAAATGTATGTAAAACATTGGTGTACCCGATGAACATTAGTACTGTTTAGGAAATACATAATCGAAAAAAATGTCAGTCCTTGTTCTACCCTATATTCTAAATTTTAACCTTAAATGGAACTCAATTAAAGCTTAGCCTTCCAGAGGAGGGCCTTTCTGAGTTACACTGTAGTGGTATACCTTTAGATTTTATTTAGAATTGCTCAAAAATTAGTGCAGCAAAATTGGTTTTAGTGTGTTTTCTCAAAAATATCAGCTTGGTGGTTTCCTGGTAACTTTCCATGGGAGACAAGTCTAGCTTTTAGGGGCGGAGGTGTTTCCATGCTCCTAATGGCCTGAGGTGGGACCCTGCTGTCAAATGAGAACTGCGTTGTTAAGTCTCCCTTTTTACCTTGGGGAAAGGGAAAGTGGACCCGACTTTATAGTCGATTATGGCAATGCTGTTAAGTCTTCAGAATGCAGTATATTATTTTCCCCTTTATTGTGAATCTAGATACATCATACATAGGGCTTATGTAAATTTTCAAAACCCATTTTCAACATCTGTTTGTAATGATTTTGAGGGGATGGCTAAGTTTTTCACTGCCGAAAGGGTTACACTCGAGTGATAGGAACTCCATCGCAAAGCTGCTGTGTTCAACTTCCCTGAACACGATTTAGCCATAGGGGTGTGGTGTGGAAGGCGCTCCGGGCAGAACCGGCAGGGTGGGAAAGTGCTGTTGGGTGATGCCTGCAGCAGACACTGGGCAATCCAGACAGAGGCAGGGGAGGTCTCAATCCTGGGACCTGGGGAAGAAGAAGAACTACATGTTAGGGGAAGGAGCTCATCGAGCAGGGGTTGTGCAATGATCCCTCCAGGGCAGGCGGGGGACTCAGAAGGCAGGGACAGGCCAGGGTGGCATGCAGTCCCCGGGTAACTCACAGGTGGCCTGCAGAACATGCTGAGGTGCTGCGGCGCTTCTTACATTACACAGACACAGCATCCGGGTCTGGGGATGGAAATTCAACACTTAGGTGAGTCTGTGGAAGTGCCACATTGGACAAAGTTGATGGTAAAAGCTATCACTTTCTCTCTGTGATACCTGGGGGTCCCGTTCTCACCTGGGCCATGTCCTCACAGCTAATGGGATTCACAACCTGCTACTCCAAGTCCCACGCTCTCCTGGTAGCTCTATGGCCAGCTGGTCCTCTGGAGGTTTTCACCTGCACGGCACTTCACTGCTGGTACCTAGGCACGGACCCACGGGACTGGTGTCCTGAGCCTGTCCACAGGTCTCAGGGGCATGGCATGTGGAGTGAGGGCCCTGGGAGGTCTTCGTGAACCCGAACACTGGCCCATACCTTCTTTACCTTGAATTAAAAGCCTGTCTGAACCTGCTGTGAGAAGGCTGCATGTACCTACCTGAACTTGAGTATTCACAGGTCTAAGCTGCCCCAGACAGTCTAGGTTCCTGGTGAGAGGTAGGTGGAAGGCCAGCTGTGAGGAGTTGGGGAAAACAGACCAAAATGAGATATGGAGGACTTTTATGAGTCACAAAGATGCTCATGCATATTTATACAATCACGCCATTGAAATTCCCTCCCAAAGAAATGATGAAAATGATAAAATGAAAAGACTCTGCTCTTGGGGTTACTGTACTGGTAGACCAGGTCACCTACTCACATTAAAACTTTTACAGCCCCTCCCTCTGTTTCCACAATTCAATTGCACTTTTACAAAGCAACAGAACTTGGATAAAGTAAGTCTTCTAGGTGGATCCCTGCACCACCACAGGTCTGAGGCTGAAGAAAAGGAGTATGATACGAAATGGGAGATTAGGGAAAAGCCAGCCTATTGCAAGTCTGAAGGCCACTGATTCCACAGCCACCTGAGACGGGCAACAGGCAAAGTCCTCGCCGGTGGACAAGCACATGGGAAGACCCAGCTGGCTGGAGCTCTGTATCCTCACCATGACTCAGTATTGTCAGGTTCCCTTTTATTTTATTTTTGCCGTGCTAATAGTGTGTACTGGCATCTGGCTGTGGTTTCAGCTTGACTTGTCCTGGTGAGTATTTTTCCTTGTGAGAAAAGATGGTGAACATCTTTTCGTGTGCTTGTTTGCCCTCTGTGTATCTCGTTTGGGGAGATGCACGTTCAGATCCTTTGCTTAGTTTTGTCACAGAGTTTTAAGAATTCTTTATGTTTTCTGGATACAAGACTTTTTTTCAGATGATTTGCAAGTATTTTTTCCTAATCTGTGTCTTCTAATTTTTCATTCCATGCTTAAAACCATTTCTTGGAGAACAAAGGTTTTTAGTTTTGGTGAAGTCCAATTGATTAGTTTCTTTTTCTCTTATGGTCATGCTTTTACTATCTATTTTTTAATTGAAGTAAAATAGTTCTTTTACTAAGAACTATTTTTAATTGAATTCATTGAGATGACATTGATTAATAAAATTAAATAAGTTTCAGGGACAACATAGATGGACCTGGAGAGTATTATGGTAAGTGAAATAAGCCAGCCAGAGAAAGACAAATACTGTATGATTTTACATATATGTGAAGTCTAATGAACAAAGTAAGCCAACAAACAATAGACATAGACCCACAGATACAGGGAACAGACTGACAGCTGTCAGAGGAGACAGTGTGGTGATGAGCAGAGGAAAAGTGGGCGGGGAGGTAGGAGAAGGTAAAGGGAGGATACATGGTGATGGAAGGAGACTTGACTTAGGGTGTCATCTAAGAACTTTTCATTCATTCACAACCACTAAGACTTTCTCCCATGTTTTTTCCTGGGACATGTATAGTTTTATGTTTCCCATTTAGCCCTGTGGTGCATTTTCAAAAATTTTTACATGAAATGTGAGGTATGGGTTCAGTTGAAAATTTTTGCATGGTAAATGTTTCAGCACCATTTGTTGAAGAAAAACTGTGTTTTCTCAACCTTTGTCAAATTTCTATTGACAACATATGTGAACCTATTTCAGAGAACATGTTTTGTATGATTTCTATTCCTTTAAAAATTTAAGGTTTGTTTTATGAATCATTATATGGTCTGTCTTTGTGATGGTCCACGTGCATTTGAAAGGATTTCAGGTCTTCTATATCTTTGCTTATTTTCTGTTTACTTATTCCATTGGTTATGAAGAGAATATATTTCTTTGTTTTAGTAGTTTCTGTAGTGATTATACTATATTAGCTTTTCTGAAAGACTTAAACCTAGTATTTTACCACTTCAAATAAAATGTAAAAGCCTCACAACTACAAAAAAATAGTAAAGGGAGTTTTGTAGTTCCAGATATTTCTTAGGGGAAAACAAACAAAAAAAAAATTGGAAAGGCAGCCTTCTCCCTCCATTCCTTCCTTCTTTCCTTCCTTCCTTATTCTGGTGAACCCTGTACAAATTCATGTTTGAATACTGGATGTTTTAAATACTAAAAGAGAAGGTTTTGTTGACAGTATTACTTCTTGAAGTAAATACAGTAAGTACTATGTGTTCATATAAACATGGGTTGAAGCAGACTAATGATTACCTAACTAAATATCTGTTATTGCTATAAGAATTCTAGTACAAAGATAATAAAACTCAGGTAATATGATGCAAATTATTTTACATTTATATTTAATAAATGAGGTAATGCAAATAAAGCTATCACTTATGTATGCACATTTGGAAGTACAAATTCTGGACTAATGCTATTTGGAAACCCAGAAAGGATGACATGCAAAATGTATGAATGTTTAAAACAAAGTGGGCGGGTCTCATGAAATGACCTGAAGAATGACAGAGTCTCAAAATGTGAAAGCCCTGAAAATCTCCTTTATTGAATTATAAAGGAGTTAGTGAAATAACTGATGAAACATTTATTTTCTCTCCTCCTAATGGTCAAATAATAAAAGTAAAGGCTTACAACATGATTGATTTTATACCTTTTTTTGAATAACACACCTGGTTGTAGAGTTAGAAATATCACCAACAATGAAAACCAGCCATTTTTATTACAAAAGTAACAAAATCAGTATGTATCCGTTAAAAAAATAAATAAAATGATATTCTCGGTGTATTTAATCTTCTATTTTTTTAATCAGCTCTCAACAAAATAAAAAAGTCTATGAAGATGTTTAGTAAGAAATAATACAATTGAAGAACAGAATTCTAGACTTCCTGACTTCATGAGAAAAGTAACACACTGAGAGGGTGATAGGAGGTCAGGAACAGATGGTGGCCAGGCTGCCATTGCCCCAGGGGGTCCATTTCTTCCATATGCTTAATCTGTAGTTCCTGGAGTAAACTGTGGGGGCACTGTATACATACACACCAGCCTTTACTGATCTATGAACATCTACTAAAGAGATGCACTTCACAGCCTTTATAAAATTACTCGTGGTGTTAATGCAGGACACTTCTTCATTGACCGTGTCAGCTTTCTGAAAAGCAGTATCATGTCTACAAGCAACTGGCTTGTGCAAAGATTCCTATTTCTTCACAGAAATAGTCTCGGTCCATACAAGTTGCAGAGAAACTTCAAGTTTACCACGGGGGTGGCCTTTGCAAATTGGCAGTTTTTAGCATATTCTGCATGCCAGCTCATTGGAAAAATCTAAGTTTATAAGGCAACATTCTATGGATCAAGTAATTCTGGTAATTACAAAATTGAAACTAAGAGGCTAAAGATATTGGTTTTAATGGAATTGATTCTTTTCATTGTTAGACCAAACTGGTTAATAGCTTTCTGAACTAATATGTTTTTAACTTTTTGAAGAAATCATTGAAATGTTTTATATAAGTATCATAATAAACATTTTCCTGAAAAAGTAAAGCAAACTGGATATAAAAAACATTTTCCTCCCAACATTTTGCAGACTTTGTCAAAGGACTCCATCCTGCAGCAGTGACTCTCAAGTCATTTAGCTGACTTATTGACGTCAATCTCTACTGCCATTCACTTCCACAATTCTGATTAGGGTTTTTCTTTTGTACCAGAACATATGTTTACACACTTGTATTCTACAGGAATAAGTACTCAGAATATGGAATTTCCACTAGTGCTTGATATCAAAATATTTGGCCAAGCTTGAATCTTTCTCCTTACATCCAAGTTTCCTTTTTTTGTTGATCAGTAAAAGCCATTTTGTCCTCTAATTAAGGAACTCATTTTTAAACATGAATTTTTGTTATTCAATTAACTTATCACAACTTATATTTTGTTGGTTTATATATATTTGGTTTCATTTTTTATTTTTATAGATTGTATGTATTTGTAGAGAGGGACAGGGAGAGGAAAAGAGTGGGAAGAAATATTGACATGTGGTTGCCTCTTGCACACCCCATACTGGGGCCCAGGTCTGCAACCCAGACATGTGCCCTGACTGGGAATTGAACCAGCAACCCTTTGGTTTGAAAGCCAGCACTCAATCCACTGTGCCACACCAGCCAGGGCACGGTTTCATTTTTATATATTTAAATTTAATGTCACAGTTTTGGCAAGGTATTTTAATTGTTCATGTTGATTTTCCCTACATTAGTTTATACACTGAACAAATACTGGTAACTTTTCTATGGGACTATGACGAAAAAAAAGGCAAACACTTTTGGAACAAGAAAATCCATAAGGCAGTACTAGTATTACCAAATATTTTAACTTACATAACATTCTTTAGTTAAAACAGTATACTACTGGCATACTGATAGACAAGTAGATAGAATAGAAAATCCAAAATTAGGCCCAAGTGCATAGGAAAATTTAGTACACGCTAAAAGCCGTAGCTCAAATCACGATAGTGCGGTGTTGGCAAAGGGATGGTCGCAGGGATCAGTGAGAAAGCACGGAGTCCAGGAATCAGCCCGCACGGACATGGCTCATTGCTCTTTGACAGACTTGCAACAGCAGTTCAGTGGGCAGAGGGTAGTCTTTTCAACACGTGGTGTTGAACTCTCCATGTTTAAAACTATAAACATTCTAGAATAAAACATAGCATATGAGTTTCTAAGCATTACATGGAAAGCCTGGTGTATGAAAGAAATCATCGATAAACTGGGTTTCATCAAAATTAAATGTATGACTTTCTTTGAGAGTCACTGTTAAGAGAACAAAAAGAAAAACTGTAGATAAGGAGAAAATATTTGCAAATGATATATCTGAGTAAGGACTTATATCCAGACTGTATTAGAATCTGTCTGTTCTTGATTCTTTAATAAATATATTCTTTTTAAAAAATTACTCTATTGTTGTTCAATTACAGTTGTCTGCATTTTCTCCCCACCCCATCCAAACCCACCTCCCTCGCTTCCACCCTCCCCTTTGGTTTTGTCCGTGTGTCCTTTATAGCAGTTCCTGAAAACCCTTCTCCCCATTGTCCCCTTCCCCCTCCCCTCTGGCTATTGTTGGATTGTTCTTAATTTCAATGTCTCTGGTTATATTTTGTTTGCTTTTTTTCTTTTGTTGATTATGTTCCAGTGAAAGGTGAGATCATATGGTATTTGTCCCACACCACCTGGCTTATTTCACTTAGCATAATGCTCTCCAGTTCCATCCATTCATAATAAATATATTCTTAAAATTGATCATCTATATCTAAAAAGGAGAAAAAGGCAATATTGTCACCCAAATGAGGGAGTCTCTTTGTGTGTCTTTTCTTTCTTTGGGTTCTAGGTTACCACGTGGACTTCATCCTTTTCCTTCAGAACAATTAGGGATCTAGTTAGGTAATTCAGCTTTAACATGCAATCTTAAAATGAATCGAAACTAGTAAGAACGTGAAAACAAAAGAATCACCCGATGATCAATTCAGAATCGATTTCTGGTAGTTTTACAAAGAAAAATATGAGAGTACAATGTTTTTTCTTCTTAACATTTGACAGGCAGCCTTATTGTTCTAAGTTTTCCACAATTGTTCACTTTTGTGAATCATCCTCAAATCTATAGAAGCTTGTCATGAGGTTTTCTTTTTTTTTAGCTATTGTGTTAAATATAATGAATGACTTGAAAAGAGACATTCACACTTCCTATTCCTATTATCTGATGGCTATTGTTGGGAAAAATGGGAAGTATAGCGAATAATGATTAAAAAATACTGTGCTTGGCAAGGCAGAACCTCTGTGATTCTACAGGGAGAAAAAGCTCAAATTAGATGTGAAGGAACACACGGAGGAATGTTCAGAGTGACAAAGTAGAGTGTGGGAGGATAAATGACCCAAGGATACAGCCATTGTAATGTTTAAAACCACCTAAAGATCCTCTTCAGAGAAAAATCACCGGTCCCTGTGACAGCAAGGGCGTCTCAGGGGTAATGCCAACCTACTGTATTTCAATGTTGAGATGCCCTTTTGCTAATGCATGAGCTGACGTAAGGTAAATGTTACTGTTTCACAGAAGATCGATGACAGAGACAAATAGTTCACATCCACTAGAAAGACATCTGCTCATTAGTTCTAACTCTTTTTGACATTTAAAAGTTTAATTTATTTGATGGAGTCTTGCTTCATAATATATGAATTATAAGAAAATGGTTTTATATTCATTTATTCTGATTTACTGTGAAAAGTTCTTGGTGATTTTGTTCTAATTTAATTTCCAAGATGCCCTATTTGCTCTCAAAAGTGCCCTATTTTGGACAATAAATTATACCATTACCCCAGTTGTGAACTCATCCTCATTTAGCCTCCTGGGACTTTTAACTAGGACCCTTTGGCTTCTGTCTTTGGACTTCAAGAACACACAGTTCATCTCATCTCCCCAGACATAACCCTTCCTAGTGACTAGGAGATGGGAAGAGTTTCTTACTCCAAGGGTCGACTGTAATTAAAAGCCTGGCCTTTTAAGGGAAAATGTCAGAGCTTAAGACCACACTTTGTCTTACTCTGCTATATAACCTTAGCCAAATTATTCATACCTATAGATCTCATTTCCCTGATCTTTAAAAAGGAGTAATAGTAACTGCCTCATGGGTGCCCCAGGAAGATTAAATGAGTTAACATATGTAAATCACTTAAAAATGATTGCTGCATAGTAAGCAGAATATTGAAGGGATATCACCTTAAATTAAGTCCTCGTGACCAGCGTCATCACATTGAGTGAGACTTTCGAGCCTTTTCTCTTCTCCTGCTCATGAAGAAGAATCACTGACTTTGCAGGCTTCCCAGGGACACCCGTGCTATCCCTCTCCTCGTATCTTCTCTCATGCGTCCAGCGCCCTCCTTCTTCTCGGAGTCACATTTCCTCTTTACTCGATTATCTCTGTATTTTTGTGTATGTCTAAAATACTGCTGTGTTTTTATAGGTTTTCCAACAGTAATTGAATGTCTTCTGCATGCTAGTCTTAAAGGTCAAAATTGTTGTCTTAAAAGAACATAATACAACATGATAAAACTTACAGAAATGAAACCCCTTCACATTTCTAAGTTTATCAAGTGATTTGTATACATCTAGTACCATATTTGAATTTCACACAATTCCCTGTTCACAAAGAAACAGAAATTAGACTAATATGTGGAGCACATACGTACAGATTTAGCCTAAATGGAAAAAAAGAGACAATTCTAAGAGTCAAAAGTTAAAAAGATTAACCGATCTCAGAAGTAACAATTTTTCTGGCATGAGACATACTCAGCTGTGTGATGAGGACTGGCCATCTTGTCACGCATGTGTGGGGTGCAAGTTACGGACGGAAGCCAGTCAATAGAGTTGATGATAATCCATTTTAAGTCCTTCTTGCTGTGAGCTTTTTAAATTTGAAACACAAGTAAATGCATTTCAGAAAACTTTTTTGCTAAGGAAATTTATGGTTAAGTCTCTTGCAGAAGTGAAAACCATCATTTCAATGGAAAGGGTATTTACTTTTAAAGTTAGCCTTTTAAATTCAGCCTTTGGTTGGAGTTTCAGCTGCATGTGCTCACATTAAGTATAACAGTCACCTTGGTCTGCTCCTGGGAACTCCTGAGGGGCCTCACTGTCAAGGGCACAGTTCTGCTTGGATTTGTATGTGATCATCTTCTCTTCTCTGTGTATACACATAGCTTGACAGGAATTGCTAGTTACTGATGAGCTGAAGAGTAGACTGAGTGATTACTTTGCGATCGGAATGGCCCAAGGCAGAGGTAAAGAAGTCACATCCTTTCACGCGTTGTATGATCAGGGGTTCCCATTGTGTAAGATGTGGGGGATTCTGCTGGGTCTGTGTAGGATGCTCCCACATTGACAGTGTGGATCAACCCTGGTCGACCCTGTGATAACCGCTGCAGTCGGCCCGCTCTCTCTGCAGGAACATCCGGGTTCACGTCAAGTGGCATGAGAGTCTGGCTCTCTGCCAACGGGTTCCAGCGACCACTGCACTGTCGTCTAGACGGACGTGCTTCTCCTTGACTCTCCTCCCCTCTACATGCTCCACGCATGACAAGGGATGAAAAAACACCATCAAATTGGATAAACTAAAGAGCAGAGTTTCTTTAAAGAAAACTTGCCAGTATTCGTTGTGCTTTTTGAGAGACGACAAGAGACTTTTCCAAGAAGAGAAGGAAATACAGTAAGTTATGGATTTGTTCCTGACTCATGGGGGCTGCCTCACTGGGCCAGGAAGACAGGAGGAAAGAGGTAATTAAAATACAATCAGGCAGACGTGTGTACCAGACTGCCCAGGAGAGACAAGGAACTTTGCAGAAAGCAGAGAATGAGCGTCCGGCTGGCAAAAGTCTGGGGTGGAGTTCAAGGGCTCTGGGGCCCTTCTAACAACATACAGAGAAAGTTGTGTAACACTGGCCTGAAAAGCTAAGTACAATCAATCATCATTCTCGAAAACAATCACCAGTTATACTCACAAGTTAGTAATCCATGGATGTACAGCTCAGATCTCTTTTTCTGAAGCCAAGTCCCATAAATTAAACTGTAATTAAACATCTCCACTTGGACGTTCCATGAGCACCTTACTTTCACCATGGCCAAACTGGTACTCACACTGCTCACTCCATCCCCAACTCACTTCTTTTCTCATCATTGGTGAATCCATCCAGACCCTTCAGCCAAGCAGGGATCCAGGGCATCATTTTATAGTCCTTTTTTCTTTTTTAAAGTTTCCTTTCTACAATGAAGAGACAACCAGGTTCTGTGCCTGCAGCTTCTGCCTCTCCCCCCTCTCTACGCCACACTGCGGACTTATTTTCAGGCCTGTGGTATTGTCTGCCTCGACTGCTACAACTCGCCCCCACTGCCTGCCCTCGAAAGATCTCCATCTAATTGTGAAAGTGATTGCATCCTTCCGATCCTTTTTATTTTATTGTGCTTCCGTTTATCCAGAGGGACACTGTCAACATTAAAAAAATAAAGATATCCTGTTCCCTTTCTGATCATACCTCTTCCTACTTCTTGCAATTGATGTCCTGCCAGACCCCACCTGACACCGTCCGGGTCTTCTGTATTGGGGCATGTAGGCCATGTCCTGTCCACCTCTGCTCTGCTGGGCTGCCCTTCCCCTTAGCTTCCCCACGAACTTCCCATCCTTTAGCTTCTGTGAATTCTTCTCTAATTTTGAAGCTTCAATCCGTCTCTCTTTCCACATCCCACAGCCCTTCTGTGGTTGTAACCATGCTGCCATATGGCATCGCTTTGACTTGTCTGTCTATTCTTCAGAAGGCTTTGTCAAAGGAGGGGCTATGTATGCTTATTCATACGTTAAGCCCTGGTTCTGGCACAGAACTTAATATGTAATAGATCTTTAATATATAACTAGAAGATTAAAATGATAAGTGAATTATTATCATTAAGCTTCCTTGAGTAGAGATAATACGTTTCTGCCTTAGTTTTTGAGTGTGGAACAGAATCTGCAACCTTGGTGGGAGTCCCCTCCCTCTCATGCACTGTGGGTGGGAGACAAGCGATGTGCAAGCACAGCCTCCAAGCACCCTCACATTCCTCCTCAGCTGCAGAGCCCAATAAGGAGACCTCTCCCCAGCAGGCAGAGCATGAGGGCTTTGCATTTGCAGCTTAGGCACAGGGAGACGGCAGGAGAGACTTGTTAATGTCAAGGGGCCAAACATGTGTTAATCCATGGGATGGTGGGCATGTTGCTTTTAGACACATTCTTTGTGGGATTATTTCTTGGGAAGTAGATGCCAGTTTCCAGGAGACAGAATATCAGCAGACGTGGCCTGGGGAAACTTGCAGCTGATAAGAAGGAGACTCTCAGATGAAGAGATGACATTTTCAGAACATTCCCAGGGCCAGCAGGCAGGAAAGCTGTCCCCACTGCAGTCTGGAGCCTGTGTTCCTGTGCTAATGTTTATTCGTTTAAGTGAGACTATCCAGGATAAGCCTCACAGAAGACGCTGAATATGTACTTTCAAAGAAATTATATCATTTGTGTGTTCGAGACTAGATGATACGATTATAATCCATTTTTTAAAAAAAATAAGCACCTTCTATGTTAGATACCTGATCACAGCTATCAATAAAATATCACATCAGAAAACATCGGCATTCAGCACCTATCACCTATTCACGTACCTTCCCTGGTAAAGTGGCGTCAGCCTGGAGGAGGAGCATTTGCATGGTTTGTTTTCTGTCTCTGACATAATCCTTCAAGCACACAACAGTTATTTAACTGCTCAGAGTGTGTCCCCTCACCAGGGTTGACTGAGGATTAAACTGGTGGGTGGATATGTAAGTAGTCTGAGCCAGTTCCTGGATTACAGCTGGACATCAGTACCTGGATTTCTTGCTTTTGCTATTCTCATTTTTCTTGTATTCCTTCAGATACATTATTGGGTGCCTTCCTAGGAGCCACAGGCTGGGGTAGATTAGGTGACTTAATGACACCTTTTGTCCTCTGTCTTTGCAAGAGCTCACAGTCTGACCACCATGGAAAGAGTGGGCGGATGTGCCACTAGACACAGGCCATGGCCACACCTGTGCTGGTGGAGATCCGTGGGGGCAGGCTGAAGGCATAAGTGGGCCAGATGGTGTCACTACATGAATATTATTTTTTTAGAGACAAAAAGTGTTTATCACCCTGTTTCCTGTTTCCATACCTCCGGTTCTTTCTTTCTGCTACGTAGTATTCTATTGTGTAATTTAGCACGTTTTTTTGATCCACTCATCTAATCACGGGCACTTAGGCTGTTCCCAACACTTAGCTACTGTAAACAGTGCTGCTGTGAACATGGGGGTGCATAAGAGGAGGGGGAGAATGTAGAATGAAGGGGAAGGGATTAGTCAAGGAACATGTATCAATGACCCATGGACATGGACACGGTGTGGGGACGGACTGTGGGAGTGGGAGGGGCTGGAGGAAGGAGGGCAAAGCAGAAAATCAGGACAGCTGTAATAGAATAAACAGGAATTAAAAAAGGAATACAAATAAATTAAAATAAGTAAGTAAGTAAGTAAATAAATAAATAAATAAATAACGTGTCTACTGGGAAAAAAGTATTTAATCTCTGGAGAAGAAAGAAATGGTACCATGCCAGAGGGGCTCTTTGGGATAAAGTCTCAGTCATCGTGCGTGTGAAGACCACAAGCACTCAGTACAGGCCAGTCCTAAAACCAAATCAGGAAGGGGATGGAGAGACGGCGTAGGTAGTCACAGGGGCCTGCACACCAGGCCGAGGGGGAGAACCCACAAATGCAGAACATCTTACCTAAGGAACCATTTTGGAAAAAGTCCGTCCCTAAAATGTTTTGTGTATTTATTCATTCAACTTAAAATTTACACATCCTGTTCAGTGACTGTTTTCATTTAAAATTGTGCATGCATACAATGGCAATTACATAATTGATAGAAATAAAGCAAAATGACATTTAAAAAATAGTGAAATGAACGATATTTCAATATACTTTAAATCTATTATACCTCCTAATTTTATGAAACCCTTGATATTTTTTAACATTATTATCATATCCTAGTAAAGCATGATTGGATGTACCTTATCATAAATTAATATCCTTCTTTAACACTTTCCGAGGCAGCAAATTGAAGGTCTGGTTCTAAGTTTGCTTTGTCCCACTGATTAAAATTAGTGGCTGTCGTATCTGAAGAAGAAGCCTCTGATATGCAGCTATAAATAGCAGACAGCAAGGCTGAATCTGTGCCCTGCCAAACTCAGACTTTAAGACGTACATCGTTTGCTTTTGTACTTTAATGTCTCTAAAATGGTAACATACCTTTCTCCGTATTATTTCTTTACCAAATCAAATGTATTTTTAGACATTGTAGTCTCATTGTAGATCAGCAAACTTTGAATTAACTTTAACTAGTGAATTATTATTTTTTCTGATGCTACTTCATTGCAAGCTATTCAAAGTGGTTTGTTTTTTACACATTTTAACATAGAATATAAATGTGTTTTTTTTTTTAGTTAGGAGAATTTTGAACAAGTTAGAAAATTTGTTTCCCAAGTTAGTTGTGTGAAAACATTAGGGTTTTTGTAGTTTTCACATGTCATTAAAAAAATCACATACAATAAAAACATTTGCAAATAACTTTCCAAAATGCAGTTTATTTCTTGCATTTTATATATTTTGAAGATCCAGATTAAAATGGATTTTTTAATTAAAAAATACCTACTATATATCATGTGCCTGATTGGATGCCTATGAAAGCAGAAAAAAGTGAACTAATTTGAAAAAATAGGGTTTCATGAAAGAGAAATGAACTGATCCTTTTGTTCCATAGCTCTCCAATGTATTGTCACAAAGAAACCTTTGAACTTTTGCATGGCTGAAGTAAAAGTATCTGCATGACCATTTCACATCCCATTCAATTTAAAATAAAAACAGCAATACAGTTAGAAGCCTTGACTTCATTAAGTTAACATTTGTACCACATCGTGCTCTCCCGGTGCTTCCAGCTCTCCACCAAAATCCTTTACCAGCTCTAGCACAGCCTAACTGGCTGTTTACTAAAACCCACTCAGGCCTTGTGGAAATTTGTTAGTTGTATTTATATGACTGAGTTCTAGGCAATGAGTCTGAGTAGAAGTGACCGGCTCTGCTGCCCGGCTTGGCCTATGAAGAACTTTTAGTCCCAACACTCTTCTTCCTTCTGTCCTAAGTACAGCAAACTTGGAATCTATGGGTTGAGCGGCAGAGCCGAAAAATGATGGAGCCCCTGAGCGACCAAGGGAAGGACCTCACTGAACTGCAAGGGAGTGAGAAACTTGTTCTGTGTGTTATCATTTGAGATAAACAAAATAATGCCACCCTCCCCTCCATCCTTTAAATGATGTCTACATCCCAACCTTAGGAAGCTGTGACTAGGTTTGGTTATGTGACAATGGGGATGAAAGTTTGCACTTGGAATGAGAAAGACTCATGAGCTGACTTAGGGAGGTGGAGATCATCCTGGACTAACCAGCTGAATCACAAGAACTTTTATGTGGGTGAGGCAGACGAAAGGAGTGTGTTCGTGACTCATTGTGAGAGATGCAGCCTTGAAGATGGAAAGACACATCAAGTTAAATAATGTAGGTGACCTTAAAAGCTGGGAAAAAAGAAACCAGATCCTCCCTGGAGACTTTAGGAGGAACATAGCCCTGTAGACACCTTAATTTTAGTCTACTGTGACCCAGCTGGACTTTTCATCTCCAGAGCTGTAACCTACCAAATCTGTGGTGCTTAAAACAAGTCTGTGAAAGTCTGTTAGCAGTCTAGCGGAACCATTCACCTTATATCTACTCAATTTCTGTGTACACCATTGAATTTGGGGGTTCATTTAATACTGCAGCTAAATTGGAAAATGATACTTTTTAGTTTGAAACACTGTCTTAGCAAATGAGCATTGAGGTCAAATGTTATCCTAAGTTAGAACCCCAGACTCCATTCTGCGAGAGAGTTGGTTCAACCATTGCCTTAAATAACATGACAGGTAGACCAGATGCCGGATAAGCCTGTAGCTTTCAGTGAAGTGGTTGGAAAGATCCAGATTGTTAGTGGATGTCAACTATTATTGGGTGGCCTCAGCAAGAAATTATTTAGTAAAATATAAGTTCAGACTAAAATAGGTGGCTTGGCAAGCTGCGATCAAAGGAAATAAAGAGTTCACAGACCAAGGAGCTGTAGGTTGATTGAAAGTCTGACTGCTCTGGAAGCCTGTTGATGATAAGATAGACCAAGATGGTTTCAAGAGTCAAAAAACAAAATTCCAGTTTAAAAAAACTGAATTCAAGGGGTGTTTTTTCAAGTCTGTTTTTAGATGGCCTTAAGGTAGAAACAGTTAAGCTAGAAAGGAGGGAGGAAGAGAGAGAGAGAGAGAGAGAACACTCCTGAGAGTGGCCCACTGGAATGAGCACCCACTGTGGGAGATGGAGGGAAGATGGCCAGGAATCATAACGCAACAACAGAAAGATAAAACCCCCTATTTGAAAATGGGCAAAGAGCTCAAATAAACATTTCTTCAAAGAAGTTATGCAAATGGTCCACAAGCATGTGAAAAGTTACTGAACATTATTTGTCACAGGGAAATGCAAATAAAACCACAGTGAGAACCACTCCACTGCCACTAGGTTGTCCTTACTCAAAACACAAAACAAACAACTCAGAAAACAACATGCATTGGTGAGAATATGAATAACTAGAACTTGGATCTCATGCATAGTGCTGGTGGGAATATAAAAGAATTTGATCACTGTGGAAAACAGTTTGGAATTTTTGTTAAAAGTTAAACATGGAATAATCATGTGACCCAACAATTCTACATCTAAGTATATTACCCAAAGAATTGAAATCAGATACTCCAGCAAATTCTTGTACGTGAATATTCATTGTGGTGCTATTCACCATAGCCGTAGGGTGGGACAGCCCAACTGTCCATCAGGGAATTAATGGGCAAACACATTGTGGCATGTCCATGCAATGAAATACCACTCAGCCTAAAATGTGCTGACACCTGCTACAGCATAGACGGGCCTGGCAAACATTGCTCAGTGAGAGGAGCCCAGCATGAAAGGTCACATCTGTGTGATTTTCCATATGTAAACTGTATAGAATAGGCACATTCACAGAAACAGAGCAGACTGGTGGAATTCAGCGACTGGGGAGCAGGAGGCACAGGGAGTGACTACTTAATCGATACAGGATTTTATTTTGGGATGATGAAATATTTTGAAATTAGAGGTGACGGTTGCACTAAATTGTGCATTGTAAGTGCCATGAATGGTTGAGGGTCCATGAGATCATGGGTATTATACTAACCCTAAGAGCAAACATCCTGTGATGGCGGTTGGGTGATGAAAATAATTCTGGCTTGTTGAATTTATGTTGATAGGAAAGGGATGAAGGATGAAGGAAGTTTGGAAAAGTTTGCAATAAACTGTGAGGGGAGTAGCATCGTGATATCAGACTGTTTCCCAATGACTCATGAAGCACACACAAGCTGCATTCATTCCACTGTGGGACCCAGTGTGCCCTGGGACTGGGGATTCCATCTCTGATGAAGCTGGCCTCATCCATCTTTCCAATACAGACTTTCTATGTTCATGGTGAAGACAGTAGGCTCGAAACAACTAAAAAGTGAACTGGCTATGAAGTCAAGAGAAACACAGAGACTAGCCCGTCAAATTTCTCCAGGACATGTAATGAGAAAGCATCTAGCGTATTGACCAATATAGTCCAGAAGGTAAGACCAGCTATGCAATTTGCTGGACCCCGGGCAAAAAGAAATCATCAGGACACATGTGCAAAACTTATTAGAATTTCAAGACAGTAAATATATAGTATAAGGCAAGTCTGAGCCCTTCTGATAGCAGAGTCCTGTGTGATTGCAAAGATTGTGTGATGATTAATCCAACGAGCCACATTTCAGGGAAGATTTAGGTTTGGGGCTAGCTTTTTATTTATTTGGTCATTCATCCATCCATTTACACGTCTAAAGCAAGACCACAAGGGAAAGAAGTGGTTAAGGCTCTATCCCTGTGGAACTTACACTGTATGTAAAAGTAAATGATAAAAATGTATACATCACAGGTCAGGTGGTGATAAGACCCATCAAAAAATTAAGCAGTGGAGGGGTAGTGAGTGAAGACGTTGGTTATTTTGGAAATTGTGTTCAAAGAAATTCTCTCTACAGGTGAGGCTTGGGTAGAGACAAGAAAGAAGGGAGGGATCAAGCCAGGTGTATCTGTGGGAAGAGGATTCCGGGGAGAGGAAAGAGCCGGGTGTGTCCTTTTTTGAGTGATGCAGCAATGAGGAAGAGAGGAGGTTCAGGAAAGGCAAGCTTTCTCAACTTAGAAAGACTGTTCTGGGGAGATTTCCAATGTTAGAAAGCAGGGCATGGCAGAGTAGAGGCTGGGGTTGGGGCTGAAAGTTCCAACCCTCTAACCAGGCCTTGTTCTTTCTGGCAGCCAGCCCACATTGGGTGCCATTTCAGAGAGCACAGGGGCCTTACCAGGTCTGGCATCGGGAACCCAGGACACTTATCTTCAATTCCCTCTCCTTCGTTGCTATAGGAGACCACTCTGTGTGACGTGGGCCCAGCTCCCACTCGGAGATGCACAGGACCCACGCCCACAGATAGGTTCTCCCATGGGGAATCAGGCCTGCAATGTACTTAGGCCGCTTTGAGACTTGCTTTTGCTAAAACTCCTTCACCCTGAATTGAGGCAGGGCACTTACTGTAACTTCCTAAAGTCTGTGCTAAACCTCCCCAGTGTGGAGTGTAACTGGTTCAACCACTTTTCCCCTTGCATTTGCAAATATCCTTCTTCTGTGATGTGATCAGCGGCATCATCTCCTTTGTTTTCTATAAAAGGTAACCACCTAAAGTGAACCTGTGCATAATAAATGAGCCAAAAAATGCAATAAAGGCCGGTCAAGGTGAGGGTCGGGGCGCTCTCTCCTTGAGAGAGTGGTTGGGGTGCTCCAAGGCTTTTGCTCCCATTGAGAGAGAAGCCATGCTGTCCCTTTTCCTCCACAGGACTTGGTAGTCCATGTGAATTTGTCTTGCGTCTCATCCACAATGTGGCGGACCCCACAAGCTGGGGTCTGCATCACGTTGCCCCTTCTCCCTTCCCTTCCCTCCACTGTTCCACCCTCTGGTTCTTCCCTTTTCTCTCTGATTTTCCACACTTGGTCCCTGGCCTCTCCTTTTCATCCTCATTATCATTGCCTAGGAATTACATCTCCTTTTACGTTCACTATAACCACCGCACCCTACCTTAGCAGATTTATTTGCAGGAGGGCTGGAATCAGCTCAGGATCTTGCTTCTCTGCACAAAATCTTTAGCATTCCAGTTGTCTGCTTCAAACTCATCTCTGCATGTTAAGTATGGCTTGAACTTTTCCCCCTCCTTCAAAAATGTTGTTTCTTCCAAATGCTCATAAGCACTTCTCACCACTTTCAGGATATTTTGATTTGCCAGCTGTTTCTTCCTGGCACTCAGCTCCGGCTCCAGCCATCTGCTTGCCAAGTAGAGACGGGGAACATAAAAATATGCTCTTCCTCCAGCAACACATGTGCTTTGACCTCTGGTTCTAACCTGGCCCTCAGACTTGGTCACCATGCAATGCAGAGCATGTATTTACATGGACTCTTCAAAATGGCAAAACCTAGCAACAAGCAATCCCCACATTAGAAAAATATAAATGCCAAACAAACCAGCCTCTAATGCAATGCCAGGAAGCAGGAAAGAACTAAACAGATATTAGCTGCCTGACAAGAACTGGGAGTGAGATGCTCTCCTCTGGACTCTGGGTACGGCATAATTCTGCCTGTCTCTGGGTTTCTACTGTGCGGTGTAGGGTAGGATAAGAGGATGAGATTTCTAAGTTATTTCGGGCCTCAGACAGCTGCAAAGGAAGAACCCTGCACCTCAAAGGTCTAGACTTATACCTTAAGTTCATCTGTGGTTTGATCTTTCTTATTATCACCTATTCCCTCTTTAAGATCATCTATAAGACAGCAATGCTTATGGCAAGCTCTTAAATAAGAATTCGGGAGAAAATATTTATACAATAATTGGCTGAGGATGTAAAAGACTGTGTGTGTTAGGTCTGTGGGTTCTGGAAAGGCAAGCTTTCTCAACTTAGGAAGAGTGTTCCGAGGAGATTTCCAACATTAGAACGTACTCAAGTGTACTTGACACAGACATGGAGCTTATCCCTCCATTTTCATGCAGAATCTCTGGGGAGCATCGAGTCCTCTCTTCCACTGATGTTCAGAGACACATTGATCTGAGGGGTGTTCAGTCCTTCAGCTCCACTGCAAAGTGCATTCTGGGGGTGACCCTGAAGCATGGCCTCCTGCCCTGGTGTGCACCTGGGCAAAGCCCTGTGCTCTAGAAGACCCAGGTCTGGCTCTAGGAGACTCATAGTTTATCTTAGGGTTCATTCTTGGTGTTGTAAATTCTATGGGTTGAGACAAAAGCACATTGACACACACCCATTATTATAATACCACACAGAGTAGTTCCACTGCCCTAAACATCCTCGGTGCTCTGCCCATTCCTCTCCCTCACCCTACCCCTCGCCACCATTGATCTTTTTACTGGCTCAGTTTTGCCTTTTCCAGAATGTCATAGAGCTGGAATTATATAGTATGGAGCCTTTGCAGACTGGCCTCTTTGACTTAGTAAGATCCATGTAAGGTTCTTCCATGTCTTCTCATGGATAGCTCATTTCCTTTTGGCACTGAGTAGCATTCCCACTGTCTGCATGGATCGCAGCTCATTCATCCATTCACCTACTGAAGGACGTCCTGGCTGCTTCCAGGTTTTCACATTTATGAATAAAGCTCCTATAAACATTGCGTGCAGGTTCCTGTGTGGATGTAAGTTTTCAGCTCCTCTGGATAAATACCAAGGAACATGATTGCTGGATCATGTTGCAAGAGCATGTTTAGTTTTGCAAGAAACTGCCAAATCATTTTCCAAAGTGGCTGTATCATTTTTGTATTCCCACCAACAACGAACGCTCCACATCTTTGCGGATGCTGGGTGTTGTCAGAGTTCTAGATTTTGGTCCTTCTCATATGTATAACGGTTTCTTATTGCTGTTATAATTTGCACTCCCTGATGACATATGATGTGGAGCATCTTTTCATGTGCTTATTTCCCATCTGAGCATCTTCTTTGTCATTCTCAGAAAAGGAGTTTTTGTTTCTCTCGGATTGATAGTTAATATTCATCTGATTTTAATGAAATCCAGTTTCTCAACTATTTCTTTCATAGGTCATGTCTTACGTTCAGGCCTACGGTATGTTTTGAGTTAGTTTTTGTGAAGCGTGTAAGGTCAATGTCTAGATTTACCTTTCACTCCACTGTGTTGCTTCGCTCCATTGTTACGATCAGTTGATCGTATTTATGTGGGGCTATTTCTGGGCCCTGGAAGTCGGGTAGTGTCAGCCTTCCAACTTGTCCTTCAGTATTGTGTTGTCTACTCAGTTACTTCTTTTTCTTTTTAACTTCGGATTATTTACTTTCAAAAATAAATAGAAAATTGTCTGTGTATTTGTACAGCAATCCATTTCTATAGAGATTTACCATGAATTCTTTGCAATATGATCATTCTTGAAAAGCTCAACTAAGATGGATAAATTTTTATTGAACTCTTTTATATTCACTGCTTTTATTATATTTTAAAATAAATATGTAAAAGAGAAATATCTGAAAATGAAATTCTGGGGAAAACATGCATTTAATGGTGATCAGAGATGGGAGTGAAATTTAGAGTAATAACAAAAATAGGCCACACTTATGATCCCATGCCAATGAATCCTGGCATACACGGACCACCTCTGTAGGTGTTAGTGCCAGATAAAAACGTGGTCTGCATTAGAAAGGAGGAACCAGTGGCCTCTTAGAGTGAAAAGACACCATTAATCCAGCTCCCATGTCACTCTTCTTGCATGGCAGGAGGGCCAAGCATTTTTCACAAACACAGAATGCTTCCTTTCTACACCACAGGAGACATTTCTTTATGCTTACTCAGACACTGAGCTGTTTCCTAAAGGCTGGGCATTATTTTCTGGTTGTTTAGAGCTTGTAGAAAGAGTCTTGACCAAGCCCCAGAATGCCATATGACCAGCTGGGGACTAAGGGTCCTCAAGGGACTGGTGTCCATAGTGGTGGTCTCCAGGGCTGCCAAGTGAGTAGACCAGGTTTTCGTGTATTTTATGCTCACAGACCCCAAATCTATTGTTTCCCCAACCCACAATGGCTAGAGTGGGCACCCCCACCTCTGTTGTCTGAGTCCCTTCTGCCCTCTTTCCTCTCTGCACAAGCCTATGTTGTTACATAAGAATTTCAGGAAAAGAATCCGCCACCCCAACCTCTCCTCCTGGAGGATAAGAGAGAAGATTACAATTGAGTATCAAAATGAAGCCTGTGTGTGAAAAGTGGACAGACTTTCCCCCAGGGCAGGCTTTGCTGAGGTGTTCAGGATTGCTCAGGCTTCCCCAGAAGGGTGACCCAGCATGTAAGTCCTTCCTCAGGGGACACAAGACAGCCAGATGCCTTCATTTTCATCCTTAATGAGAGAAATGTTACTACTGATTTTCTGAATTCTCGAAACATCCTAGAATATCAGCACTGGATACATAGTTAAGGGATGTATCATGGTATCAGCTCAGGCTCTCCAAGAAAATTGTGCGCTCCTTGCAGAAGACTTGCATCTGTTCAAGGACTCCATTTGACAAACAAGCCTGGGACATAATTAAATTCAGAAAATGCTCATCTCTTTCCCCCTCATTCTTCTTTGAACCATTAGAAGGAAGCTAGATTCATGACTGTAAAAATACAAATGCAAAAGTAGTTTCTACCCAAATCTTCTCTATGCCTATTATGAACTGATTTTATTTATTTCATTGCAATGGAATTACTTCCATTCCAGCTTAACTGTGCACTACAAGAGCTGAAATAATTGCTTTGTCATCAGTAATTCATTTTCATTCTTGGGTACTTAAAGTTGAAGCCAAAACAGAACAGTTACCCACACTGAAATCATGCTTTATAAGAAGATTAATTCCACAATTTCTGAACTCTACCAGGGAAAATCATGCACTGCTTAATTCCTGCAGAACTTGAATGCCATTTAAGAGGAAAAGAGAAAAATAAATCAGAGAGCATTACCCTTGATTTCAAAGACATCTGAAACTACCCTGAGTGTGCTGCATTTTTTACACCAGCCGATGCCGGTAGCTGCCTGGAGGTGCTGATGCAGAGAAGGCAGGGCCCTACCTCAGATCCCGCAGACCTGAAGGTTCTCACAGTCCCTTTCCAGAGCCAAACCTAGTTCCTGGCCAGGGAAGCACTTCCAGGTGAATTCCTCCAAAAGGTAGTCTGGGACTGGTGATATGGCTTTATTTCCAGCAAAAAAACCTGTTTATCTTAATCACTTGAGATTATTATTGCCTATCACTCCTGACTTATTTTCCTCTTATCAAACCAAATCTTCATAATCTTTGCAGAAATTGCATACTGGCAATAACTTCTATAATAGCCCACCGATGCCTGCCACACTAATAACCCCACAGCAAAAACAGGACCATCTTAATGCCTGTGATGAGTCAGATTACTGTGGGTGATTATTAAGGGGGTTGAAACTCTAATGTCCCAAACATGACAGCTGAAATCATGTCATTTTATTCTTCACGAAAAATGAGCTGTCATATGTTCATATGTTTATTATGAGGATAATAAGTCAATCGCTAGGTGAGGGTAAGGCCTTATTCATTCGCCTGCTATGTGCCTGTGACCCGTGTTGGAAATCAGCACTGATACATCCAGACAGCTCGAGGCTACGGTGGCCTGGACTGCAGTGGGGTGGCAGGGAGCTGAACGACATCACAACTTTCCATGGCAGGACCCTCCTTTTTAAGACTTTTCATTTGAACACTTCCTGTCTCACCTGCAGGTCTGCAGGAGAGGGCAGGCGCTGGGGGTCTAGGTCAGCTCTAGTGGTAAGGATGATGTTTAGAAGGACAGGTGCATTGGTGGTGCAGAGGCACATTGACTGTGGTTGACTTCATTATTGTTCCTGGAATCCCTGCAGTCGATGCATCCTTCATCCAGCAGTGAGGCTTTTTCCACCACCATCTACCCCGCCACTGGGATGTCACCACTGGGCATGAATCCCTGCTGCCATCCCGACCCCAGGGTCTGGGACAAAGGTAGTGATCACAAGGCATGTTTGCCTTCGTTTACAGTCAGCACCTGATTTTCCAGCTTCAGCCAGCTTTTCTGTTTCCTGAGCAAGGAAGACATCTGTCCTACATTTGAACCAATGATGGAGCAAGTGGAGCAGGATCTCATTTACCTGGTGAGTGAATGTTCTAGACATCACCTCCCTACTTACAAGTTTAAACACAAGAGCAATGTGTTCTCCTAACCATTTAAAAAGAAAGTTGTGAGCAGAGCTGTATTTATCATGCAACATTACCATTTTCATTTTAAAATTTTGTTAAGACGTGTCGGCACTCATTTGGGAACGTGGAAGTCATTTGTAGAGGGTGAATTTAAATGAGATAATGCAGTTTTAAAAGTACTGCGCAAACTTTAAACCGCTGCATGATGTAAAGTGCTATGATTATGAAGTGAACATCTAAGTGCCTCGTCTGCCCCACAGCTGCAGTAAGCCTTTGCAGTTCTAAGGGAACTCACTCTAACTAACCCGTAAATTGGGAAATCCCGTGAGTGCTCAGAGCTGAATAGGGTGAAAAGCTGCTCAGCTCACGTGATTATATTCTTCCCTTTTGCCCTCTTTCTGGTTTTCCTCTCCCTTTCAATCTCCCCTTTAACATATCAATTCATGCATTTATTAATTTTTCTGGCAGACATGCTATAAACACCTACTATGCTCCTGGTCACGTGACTCAAAGGAAATGCTCAGCTTTGGTCAGATGCTCCTTGGGAACAGCTGAGCAAACATTATGAGGGGTGTTTTGTTTCAGGAAGCTGGGCATCACTTCCACCCCACTGTGTAAGATTTGCACACTTGGGAGGAGCCCCAGTGCGCTTTCACCTTGCTGTCCACACCCTTCCGTGTTTGGGATGCGATGCTCCCAGACCCGGTATCAGAACTTCCATCACAGTGTGTCTGGCAGTGTAACAGTATTCTCCAGTTACACTAGTTCTTACTTAAGGTGTCAGGGAGATTAATTTACAGCCCAAGTTTTCTATGAATTGCTGGGAAGGATGTGAACATCTTTTATTTTTGAGCACTTAAAGAAAGTTAAGTACATTTTTCATTTCAGATAGTTAATTTACATAAAAAGTAACATGATATCCTAATGCTACTTTTGTTAATGAAACCAACTAAGGAGGAACATATATTTAACCAAGGGAAACAAATGTAGAAAACAGAGATTGCACCCCAAGCAAAATGACTCTAGATACAATAAAATCAACATCAAAGACAATGTAGAATGGGACAGGACGCGTGTGAAACGAGACCGTGGAGGCATGGGTTTGGCTAGAAAGCTCGACATTCGATCTGATGTGCCAGAATACACAAGGCTTGTTTTGGAATAGCTACAGAAAAGGCGAAGGAGGCGAACTGACAGTGCTGAGAATCACAATTTACAGTAAGACAACTGACAAAATGACAAAAGACAAAGGAGGAAGGGAGAAGTAAACAGTATAAAATCCCCATACTTAAAAACAAAGAAGTTAAAAGATGTTATGTGTGAATAAGTATGCCAAGATACATAACATTTTGCATTTTTATCAAAAGTCAAGTGAATAGTGAGGTAAGTTGTAAGGAGCTCCTTCCCTTTCCAGTCCCCTGTACTCAATGAAATGGCAGGCAGAGCACAAGCTCATGATGAGAAGACAGCCGCCTGAGGTGCTGGCTGGGCATCCGACCCTCCGACAGCTCTGCTCAACCCAGGGGCTACGTATTCATTTAGAGAAAGACCTGGCCTTGGGTTTCTGAAGCTCCTGTTTGCTTTTCCTAGGCCATTTTTGCAAATAACCACTGAGACCAGAGCCAGTGAAGTTGGTGACCTCCACCCCGAGCACCTTGTGAGCACCTGGCACTGGCTTCCCTGTTCTCATCTCCTCCTGGGACCTGAGAGGCAGGATCGCCCATCCCCAGGCTCCCGGAGCCCCATCCTCTTCCTCCTCACCCCCATTTCTAAGACCTGTGAGTAATAGTTCTTCTGACTTTACTTCTTTTGTGTGGATGTGTTGAAACTGTGCCTTCATTCAAAAGACCTGCTGGGTTTTCACTTCCCCAAACTGGGAGCTCACTTACTGAGACAGCCACCTGCCAGCCCCACATGAGCGGTTTATACCTCTTCCTGTGGCCATTCATACTATGCATATTCTTCACTTAATACCCCAGCTATGGGAGGCCCTCCAAAACAAAGCCTTACAACCAAAACAAAATAGACAAGCATAAAGACATGAATTAAATGGAAAGGTGGACACTGAATTCACTATAATTGAGATCTATTATGTGAAGTGAATTTTCAGAATAGCCTCATCCATTAAATGCAGCATCACTTCTTCAGTTCTGGCATCCATGCTTTCTCCAATGGACCCAAACCCTGCCAAACAGTGCTTCATGGCCAGCTGACCTTGGTGGTCTTCACTCCTGTGTCGATGGCCTTCTACATAGAGAAAGGCAGCCAGTGCATGGCTCTGATCAGGGATATGGAACTACCTGAGCTCTGCATTCTCACTGGTAGTGAAAGATTGGGAAGACCACCAAGTTGTAATAGACCCAATCAAGTGATTTTCATTGCTATTGTTGAAAATCTGATTTTATTCAGATACGATGGTGCTATTGTCCAGTTAGACATGAAAAGTTTCTGGGGAAGAAAGACACAGAAAAGCTGAAGGTCTACATGAAATAGGTTTGCGAGCTGAGTATCTTTTTATTATTATTTTCCCCAATAGTCTGTCAAAGAGGACGGTCATCAATGCATCAGTGACACTAGCTTGCCTGCTCCTGTTCTGGGATCCTGGAAACTGCAGATGAAACATCGATGGTGTTATAGTCTCAACATTGTCTACAAGCCCCTGCCACTGTTACTGCTCATGGCCTTCTCAGAAAGATGCCCCCCACCAAGAAAATGTGTTGCTATTTGACCTAAGAGTGAACACTTTAATAAGTCCAACCTCAGTATTAAACACGGTACTTAGAATGTAATATTTGCAGCCTCGGGCACTCCTGTAGGTGGAGATTTGACTATCGAATGGGCAACAGTGTTGAAGTCAAGAGCAAGCACGGAACGTGCATCAGGGGACAGTCACCTCTATGGTGCTATGAACAAGGTAGCCACACCCTCTTCTTTTCAGCACCCCATGTTGTGTTAATGATTTCTATAAAGGAATTAAATTTTATATATCCCCATCTGTGCCCCATTTTAAAAAATAAAATTCTGGCCTGGTCAGTGTCACCTGGAGTCTGTTGAGAAAGACTTTGTAATGCTAAGCCGCACAAATCCCCAAGGCATGACATTGGTGAAGTTACCCATAGAGCTGAGAATCCAAAAGGCATGCTTGCAAAGCTTTGACACAGGGGAGTAATGTGGAGTGTCATCTGTCACCAGCTGTGGCAGCCATCACCTTATGTAGCAAGAAAATATCAACAGGACTGGGTACTTTGGAATAGCACAGTCTTACCCTTAGAATTGCCTATGACTTCATGGCTTCTTTGAGCAAGAGTAATGCCTCTCTTCCTCTCAAGCTTGGGAAGATATGCCCCGTGCCCCTTCTCATCAGTCTGTGCTTGGTCAGTTTTGCAAAGGTAGCTTAACCAGGACCAACATGGTTGGTAAGTTTGAGCTTAGAAGCATCCCCGTTGCCCTCAGAGTAAAACAGTCCTCAATACTGATGGCCCCTCCAACAAAATGTCTATTCTAGATGAAATACCAGCATAGGAAATAAAGTGACAATCATTGGTGGTGAAGGGTATTGGAACAAGAAGAATTTTAGAAAGAACCATAGTCCAGGAGGCTGAGAAGGAGACACCTGAAGAGTAGAGAGTCAAGATGTCTTCTGAGGTCTAATTTAAACCATAAGCATTGTGCCTGAAGACCACAGCGGAAGATGTTTAAATAATGCAAACATGCCTTCTTAACCTGGAGAGGTCAACCACTAAGGGGGTGCATGACTAAAGGAGAGAGACTTGTGCATCAAATACGATAGGGTCCCTACCCTAAAGGAAGGGTAAGAAGCAGAATCAAAGAGAGGGAAAGACAGTTCATGGTGGAAAAGTCGGAGGTTCAGCTGGCTTAGAGAAAGGAAGGAAACTGAGATTTTTCAGTGAGGGGGAGGGCAAGGAAAAAGGAATTGGAGAAGAGTTATAATAATAATGGAAAAGGGAGGAATGTCACAGGGATTGGGTGAGGGGGGCTATGTTTGAATCATCTTCTTTCATTTCACCATTCTTTAAACCTAAGGCTCAGTTAGTTTTAGATGTTTGCATTTTTCATAAAATTTAACTAGACTAGATTTTTATTATATGCCAGTCGGGACACTAGCATTAAATATATATGCTTACAATAATTATTTCCTTGATGAAATTAAATTTAGTGTGGAAAATTAAATATTTGACAATATCAACACCAACAGGCTAAGTGAAATGAATCTGTCAGAGAAGTACATGTCGGCACTGTGTATACAATAGCAGTTTTGACCTCTTTCACTTTAGAAATGGTGATATAATAATACCCCCTTTGTAAAGGTAGAATTAAATGTATAAACATTATAAATATACATAAAATTCCAATGGCATAAGTGGTTTCATTTGAACATTAGCTTTCTGGAAGAGAGATTACATGAAAATCCTCTTATTTCCTTATCTGTGAAAGGTTAGACCCTTTTCCAAACTGGGAGTCCATTTACTTAGAAAATAGCAGTGAGGACAAAGGAGCCAGATACCACTCAGCCACCAGTGCCTGGCAAATGCGGCTCTCAATGCAGTTTTAATTGTTTGCCTAGGTGATGATGTCTCTAGTTGGGCCTTAGAGAGGATGCCTTTTCAGGCTGGTGCGTAACCCTCTGTCCACGTGATAGTCTGCTGAGAACAACCTACTGAAATTCGCTTCCAGCCCCTTGGCCAGTCATCCTATTCACGAACAAACTGGCTTTGGAGAGCCAAGACTGACATCTGGATTTTAAAGGGTAAAGACACAGAGCAGACATTTATTCAGCTCTGCAAGCTGATGCCACCTTTGAGATGCCAGAGTGGCAAAAGCACAGGGCTCTTCAGCTCCTGGTGGCTCTTGGCAGAGTCATTCCCATGCAGTGGTGTGACCAAGGTCCCTGTTTTCTTGCTCCTAGAGGCTGCACACAGTTCCCTGCCTTGGGGTTTCTCTTGCACCGTGGCTGTCAGCCTCCTCCCCAGCCCAGCAGGACAACATCGATTTTAAGGTGTCACTTGGTGAGGTTAGACCCAACCAGAGTCATCCCCCTTTTGAGTGGCTCAAAGTCAATTGATCAGTACCCCAACCATGGGAGTGACATCTCATCACATGCGCTTGCTCTGCCCACAATAGAGGTGATTCTATGTGGTGTGTATACCAGGAAATTGGAACTCTGGGGGTTACCCTAGAACCCTGCCCACCACAGGCTAATTCTTCTAAGGTCTCTCTATAAGTCTAAGTTCTTAGATGCTGTGAAGAGTTTAATGGAGTGAAACATCAGGTCACCTTAAAGCAGAACTGTTCACTTTATGTTTTTCAACAGTTGCAGAATGATGCCCCTTTGATGTGGACCCAGGAAGCCTTGGACACATCTGCCTCATTGCTACCTTACTAAGTGGTGCTACGTTCTCCCCCCCAAGCACCAATTGGTTAGTGGCATCAGAAGCACGCTTGGCTCCCCAGTCAACTTGCTACCCAACTGCTAAAATAGTGTCATAGGTTGGAGAACTGAGCCACTCTGGCACATTCTTCCTTTGATACCTATCGTATTTGCTTCAGGGGATTTCCTGAAGAAGATTCACAAGTCTTCCAAACAAGCTGTTGAGTCCAGAGGAGAAATCTGGTGTACGACATAGCAACTCCACCTCCTAGTCACATTACGTCAGTAAGAGGGGATAAGCACATGCAGTTCTAGGGGTGCAGGTTAGTCTGCAGAGGACTCCTTGTTTGGGAAGCAGGATTCTTCACTCATGGGTTTCTACAGATAAAATATATTGGGAAATTATACTATGTTTAATAACAGCCACGGAAAGTGCTGCTAACAGTAAATCATGCTACTAATAGAGACTGAGTCATCACGACATATCATGTGAGATAGATTTATGGGGTTCTCATTTATCAGTTTCAGTGTTCTTAATGAGTTTGGAGACAAGGTCATCGGCTGATGAACAAAAGGCAAGTGTTGGATGTGGGGAACGTAATGACGGTTTTAAAAGGCTGTAAAAGAGACAAAATGAATTTTATCAGGAGTTGTTAAGTGAACTGCAGAATAACATTAAGGTCACAATATTCCATTAAGAACGTCGTCAACATTCAATTAACGTTCAATTAAGCACGTATAGTGACAGAAACCGTATCCTTAAAGCTGACTTTGTTTCTTCACTCTTCAGCCCTGGTTTAATCAGATAAAACACCAACTTTCATTTCCTTCCATATCCATTTTACATTATGTGACAACTTCCTTGAATACTTAAAAATGACAGGAAATGAACTTCATTCTTACACAATCGATTTTATGATTAAACTGTTCTTATAGTTTAAAAATTTTATAAATTGAATCAAAATATTTATTTAGCTATTTTTATCTGTTTCGTCTGAATCTGCTCCCTTGGACTTTGTCATCAGTTCTTTATTTTAAACATTTCAGTCCTCCCCCGGCTGTCTTTGTCCATGGGTCCTTCATACATGCTCCTCGACTTGACCCTAAGCAGAGCCTCTTGCTCATGACCCCTTCCCATCACCTCTATGCAGTGGGCAGAGACCCTGCAGTCTGGGACACGCGCTTTGACTTTAGAAAGCAGAAGGTTCTGCTCCATGGATCTCTTACGTAGAGGAGGAAGCACGGGGCTTATTGCCATAACCATCTAAACAAGTTTATTATTCAGTTCCTCATTTTGCACAGTCAGTTTGTTTAAAGTTTACAACATTCTTACTTGATACAAGATGCTCAAAGTAGTTTTAAACTTAGTTTTAAAAACAGTTTCAGTGCAGAAAGAGGAAACAGTGATTTTTGTAGTAAGTTTCAGAAACAAAAAGAAGTAGGAATGATGGCTTCAGGCAGCTTTCTCTTCAGTTCTCACGTGTGTATTTTAAAATGGACTCAATTGTAAAGTGAACTGAGGTCTCGAATAGAAAGCAATTTCATTGACTAATACCTGAAAGTGCTTCTTATATTGTATGTACTTGGAGTAGTGAGCAAAGCCTAAGAAAGAGAGAGAGGATCACATATAGAGGAGGCACACTGTGTAAACAACAGGCATATAAATCAGACAAAAAGCTCCAGGTCTGTATATGAATTGTTTACAGTAATCTTGCTATAAACCCAACAAAAGGGAAACAGTCTAAATTTATAGTACATTTAAGTTAATATTGTTATACAGGGTCATTTTACAGAGAGTTACAGCTTCAAGGTACAGTGTTAGTCTATACTATTTACTCATAATTTACCTGCAAGAAATATGAAGCCTCTGGTGTATTTGCAAGATCAAGAGGATGTGTAACACAAGGAGAAACAATTCTAGAGAGTTGTAAAAGAAAGCTATTTGCTACCTGAAGTTGTGATTTAGAACATAGGCCACACTTACAGACCTTTTTCCCTTTCAGGTTTGGCTGAATGTACCAGAATTAATTGTACAGAACTGAAGGGAACGGGGCATTGAAGTAGTTCCCTGGGAAAAAAAAAGTAACCGAGAGCAATGTGCATTGAACCTAAATAATAAAAGCTCCTATACTTGGTCTACGGAAGGTATTTTAAAGTAGACTATCCACTTTAATCAATTCAGAGCCTAAAGAAGAGGTTTAGAAATGTTATTCTCCTCTTTTTCCTTCACTGACCAAAATCAAAATTCAGTCCCTTTACTGCAGCATTTCAGGTCTATCATGAACGGACCCTGACAAACTTCGAATCTATGGTTCCCGCTATTCACTCCCCGTGTACCTCCACCCAACCCCTCTGAAGGGCGCCCCAACTCAACTGCCTGACACCCTGTATGTCTGGCTTCTCGTCAGTGAAGGCAAATCCCGAAGAATGATGACACCCAACATAAGACAAGAAATCTTCATATTTCACCTTCTTTTTGTTGTTATTATTGTTTAGACTGAACAAAACCCAACCACGTGAAGCATTTTGGAAGCCATTAGATGTGCTTTGATAGGCTCTGTTCGACATTGTTTTAGGCTTAACATGTATGGTTTCTCTCCCTCTCCTTTACACACACACACACACACAATATTAAACAGAAATATCTATAGCTTCATTATTAGGCAATTAGCTCTGTGAATTTTACATATAAAATTAAATCCCAGGCAACCATTAAAGAGAATAGTGAAGCAACCCATATAAATAATTTTATGAAGTTTACTTGAATGATAAAAGTATCTCTGGTTACAGTTTCCAATATACTTTATTTTAGAGGATTTAAATTTTCTCTGTTCTTTGTATATTGTAGTATAAAACCTATAATTCATAATGAATATTAAAATATGCCATCCTTTATATGTATTTACAACATTCAATATACAAATAGAAATAGACTATACAAAGTTATAATAAAGTTCTCATAATTTCTCTTGTTTTTTTTTCCTGATTTTATTATTTTTTTGCTTGCTAACTATTCCTTCATTCTTTGGCATGTACTTCTTTCTTGCCAGGCACACACCTTAAGTGGCTTAAATTAACTGCGCCCATCTCCGCTCTCCAAGGTGGGGTCAGGGACCCAACCTGAAGAATCGTGGCCACCGGGACTGCTCAGGTGTAAGCACGTGGCCAAAGCTAGATTGATCAGACCTCCTCCACGGACTTCCAGAGAGACCTCAATTTTGCGCGGTAGGTGCGTGTCTGGGATTTTAGCAGTCCTCGTTGTGGCCAAGAGGAGTGAGCCTACTCGAGGAAGAGGTCACCTAGTGTCTAGAAACGGAGAATGGGAAAGAGGAGCACCCAGCCTCGCTTCACTCCAGGGCATTAGCTGTAGCCAGAGCCGGTTATGGCCGCCATCGTGGTGAGGTGAGCAAATGGATTAGCTTTCTCTCCAGCTGATCAGAGTTGAAGTCGTACCATTTGCTGCTTGGAGTCTTTGCCCATCTCTTTTGTCTCCATCTTTAAATAGCACTCTGGTTTAGGTATGTCTCATTAACTTTGAGGTCCAACCTGCGATGAAGTTATTGGTCCAGTGGCAACAACTATTGATAATAAATGGGGATTGGTATGCTTTTAATTGTCATTTTATATTTTGTTTTTTAAACTTATAGTTTGCTCCCTGGTGTCCAAATTTGTTGAAGTGTTTCTTGAATTCATTCTTTGTCTCCTTTTTATGAAAACACTGATTTGAAAGATTCATTCATCTCTCAAGCTGCTGAAATATTTCAAGTAATTTTTTAGAAAGGATCCGTGGGTGTTATACTTCCTTAGTCCTTGCTTGTCTAAGTTCCTTTGTTCCCACACATAAATGATGGCTTGTCTGAAGATAAAATATTTGCCTCGCAATGTACAATCCTTTGAAGCAGTAGATACAGGATTTGTGGAAGTCTGAAGCCAAGCATTTTTCTTCTGTGGAAACTTAATTTTTTAGGACTCATAACTTTTTTCTTAATTACATGGTTGTCCCACCTCTATTAAAGAAATTGAATTTGTAATTTAAATGAACCTAAATTTTTTTAAACATATCTGACTTCAACAGTGAGTTCTATTAAATCTTTAAATAGAAATAATCCCAGTCTTGTATTAGTTCTTTCAGAGGATCTGAGATGAAATATCGTCTCTTCACACTTTTATAACCCATCATAAGTAACATTAATATGAAAAATTGACAAGCACTGTATGTGATTCTGGGCATAATGAAGCATCTTTTACCAAACCAACCACTGCACTTTCAAAAGTTATGCACCTGCAAGTATTATATGAAACAACCCTTTACTGATATTAAATAATGTGATCCCTGAGAAATGGGAAACGGGCTAGATATCAAGGTGAGGTTTTGCCTGGAAGTCATTTCCAGACTGAAGCCCAGGAAGCCTAAACCAAATAAAAAAATTCTGCCCAGGTGAGGTGGTAGAGGAGCGGATTCTGGAAACCCAGGTAGCTTACCTTGCCCTGCAGGCAGAGGAGGGTGGGGCTGTCCAGGGTTGCATAGAATTACCCTACAGTCTTTGGCCTTACACTTAGCTGCCCATAAAAAGAGACATTTTGGGAGCTAGGAGACACCAGCCATTGGGGATGTATAAGATAAACACAGATACTGAACACGTGAAGCTCCTGAGAGATCAAGGTGAAGGTTGGACACTCAGAAAACCTGGGTGTTAACACTGAGTAATTCCAAGTCAAGCCCATTTAGACCTCCTCGGCCAAAGCCTGAAAACACGTCTCACAAACATTAGGTGAAAAAATAGCAGCAGCTTTTGAAGCCATGAAACTAAGATCCAGAGTCTTAAAAATATTGTACCCCAAATTTGAGGCCAATACATTATATAACCAGAAAAAAAGAATATAAACAGGCCTATAAACTGTTTGAACAAAAATTAATAAATATTTTTCTTTACTCTCTGGAATATATGGAATATATTTATAATGTGATTTAATGCCCTTATTTGTTGGTGTCATCATGTCTGTCATTTCAAAATCTATTTCTATTGATCGACTCATATTACCCTTACCCTTTGCATATCTGATAATTTTGGGTGAGAACCTATATCTCGTAATAAGTTGAGGAATGGAAGACATTAAAAATCACAAAATAACATTTAAGGATGAAAAATAAATAATCTGAAATAAAATATAAAAAGGGTAAGATTAACAACAACCTATTAAAGATTGAAGAAGAAAGGCTCAAAAAATTACAGAGAAACCAAAATGCAATATAGCAAAAATAAGCATGGAGAGAAATACAGTCGCAAAGCGTGGCCAGAACATCAGCTGCCTGAGGGAAGTATTAAGCCATCCAAATCGGTGAAATTCCCTTGTCTGATGGCTTCAGAACAGGTTACAGTTTTCCAGGTGATCCATTCCATTACCATTGCTAGCGTTCTAGCGACTCTTCTTTCAGCTTCTTAGGCAGAGGTATAATCAGAGGCTATTTTTATTAGATTGTAAGTTGGGCTTCATCATGTTCGCTCTACCATGACTACAAATGTGTTCAGTAATCTCTGTGTTACTTATTTATTCCCAAAGTATAATGAGGGCGATAATGTATTCTATTTGTTTATCGGCATATCGAAACTTTGAAGTAAAGGTGTGGTGTAATTTGCAGAAACATCTAAAGCATGCTATGAGGCTGAGAAATAGAAAGAAATCTATAGTAAAGGATAATCAGGTGAAAACTATCATAGGGTCTTAAATAATTGCTGTCGATGGAAGAGCAAATAAAATATGTTCTCAAGAGGAGAACAAAACATTTTCTCAGCCGAGGAACATGGAGATTTGAAGGGAAGTTACTCCCTTGAGTCCCCCTGAAAGAGGCAAACTGTGATATACTAGACAACACCCGAAACAGCATCCCCCAAATAAATGCACATTTTATGTGCATACAGGATTTGTATGTGCCCCTAAATTGAAGATGAGGGAGGCACAGTGCCAAACCAAAATTCAGCAAGAGATCAAGGAACCAATAACTCTCCCCAAGACAAGCTCATCTAAAACATTGCAGGGAAGTATTTCCCTTACTTGATTTTTGAGTAAGATACAGAATAGAGATAGGAATTGAGGTTGAGTGGGCTGCATGCCATTCAAAAACGTGGAGGATATTAGTTTGGAACATGTCCGTTAATGTGAGGAGGGGTATAAGTTCCATACACATATATACCTTGCAGATCAAGACCCAGGACCAGAACTCAGGGTATTGCAGCTGGCAAATTGAAAACAATGGCGCCTGTGAAATAAAGCACCCCACAGAGTTCTGAAGCCTAATCTGTGAACATCTCAAGCCTGCATCTTTAGGGAATGCTGGTACAAGTTGGTGGAGAACCCAGACTTCCCCG